>NW_015148970.1:3277683-3304012 GCF_001465965.1 Polistes dominula
TTTTACTTTAATAATAGAAAAAGCAATTAAAAAATCCAAAGTAAACTTGCTCTCTGTCTCTCTCCCTCTCTCTCTCTCTCTCTCTCTCTCTCTCTCTTTCTCTCGGAGGTGTTCTTTCTTTTACACGTCCTCTCGTTTAATTTGTTTTTTTGGAGCTGGTAGAAAATGAAAGATTGAGCAAAGAGAGTATAGCAGAAGGAGGAGGAGTAGGAGTAGGAGGAGGAGTGGGAGTAGGAGGTCGACTTAATTGAAGTTTTCACGAAGCTCTCTAGGCGCATTACTTATTCTCGCGCTAATTGCGGCGACACATAATGTACTCGCTAATGTATTAACCGAGAAGAGTAGAAACTCTCGACGAAATACGGCAAGTTACCACCGCGATAGTGCAAAGCCGTGAAGTTTAGTGAGAAAATGCCTTTAGGCTTTTCACTAAACTCGATACCTTCGTCTTGCAATAACATCTGTACATGTTTATGTGTGTGTGTGTGTGTGCGTACGTATGTATGCATGTGAACGCACACGGATAATAAAATCTCAAAAAATTCATCTTGGACATTTGTCGGATATTAAATGTCGCGCGAAGTAATTAAATAAAATATTTTAAATGAAAAAAAAGTTTATAAAAGAAGTAACGAAAAATATGAAAAAAATTGGAAACATTTCGACAGTTTAATAATTTTTGTAATCGGAACTATCTGACACTTTGTTATTTGTTTGGTTTTTTCTTTTTTATTTATCGTTGGAATTTGTTTAAGTTAATTAAGAACTCGATCGAACTTACTAGAAGAGATAAAAACTGGAATGCGATTTTCTTGCGAACGTAATAAAGTTTAGAAGTCTTCCCCCGTTGTTGTGTCGGTTGCAAAGCTTTTTTCTTTCTTTCCCCTTTTCCTTTTTATTTTTCTCTTTGTCTAGCGTAATAGACATACAGATGTTACGTTGTATGTTTTTCTCTCTCGAAGACGAATAACATGGTCGCGTTAGCGAGCACATAAACCATACGATGACTCGGTTTAACTACATTCCAACGTTTCGTCTTTCAAAGCACGCAACAGTAACCGAGTAAAACTACGAAACGAATTCCTTGAATATTTTATGAAACACTCGCTATATATATTGAAACTCGTGCAAGGGTGGGTCTATATAATAATGTGTTACGAACTATTTCCTCATTCATAATACGTTCAAGTCAAATTTTCGTTTTATTTGTATCTTCTTTTTCTTTTTTATCTCCGAATTTTATGTTGAAAAAAAAAAACAAAT
The DNA here is from genome assembly GCF_001465965.1 of Polistes dominula. The sequence continues at coordinate 3,278,947 of NW_015148970.1, forward strand.
AACTAAATACATCATTTATATACGATAACAAGTAATAATATAAAATTGGATTATTTTTATAGCCTTTAATTAAAGTTATTATTGGATATATCAAAATAAAAAAGAAAGTCGTATACTTAGAGATTAGCATAAATATTTAAATTTATAAATATTTGATAATACTTTGTATGGACCAGCTTGTTATATGTTTATATGTAAATTTTCCACATAAACAAAAAAGAAATGTAATGGAGAGAGACAAAATATCCAATGTGGTCGTTTCGTTCCCCTCATATCGATAAAATCACGGTGAGAACCTTATATCAAATTTTTTCCCCATACGATTTTACGTCTCCGTTTTCCATGAAAGTTAAGCTCTTCCCATCTCCACCCCTTTCACTCTCGCATATTCGTATCTTCGACGTACGAGGAACAATTTCCAAGATAAGGAGCATAGCTCTTTCTCTCTCTCTCTCTCTCTTTCTCTTTCTCTCTCATTTTGCTTCAAAGTTGCTCAGATATTCTTGATCTTATTATATCGTTCGTTAGTAAATTTCTTTTTGGTCGTTTTTGTTCGTAAAATCTAACAATTCTCATGATTTACATTTTAGGTTCAATATCGATAAGAGATGTTTAATTTTTGTTTAAAAAGATTCGTATATTTTATTTATTTTTTGAAATAAAATATCAATTATATTCCATATTTTCTATTAAATTGAAATGATCGTATTGTTATTGTCTATTGCATTATGTCGGATTGATTCATAATATATATGCCATTGAATTATAATAAATGTATTATTTATGACTCGAGATAGAATATACATTTATTCATTGAATGTACTAATAAATAAATTTTAGTAAGTACTAAATCGATAGTATAAAATACTCGTTACTTATAAAGATATTTATTTATGAATTAATAGTCATTATTTTAAATGATATTAATAAAAAAATATTAGAATATCTAATTGAATAAACTAAAGTTTCATAGTAGTATTAAAATAATATAGAAAATAGAGAACTAAATAATTTAATCATCTTTCCTTTCTGCGTTAGATAAATTATAAAAGTAACTTGTACACATTAATTAACGGAAATTATTTAACACTTTCCCTGCTATGTATACCGTTTTAGGTACACGCGGTGTTATAATAGATTACCATTCGAGATTTTTTGGCAATTTCCACTAAACATTAAATAAATGCATTGCATGTAAGAGTTTAAAATTAGTTTAAAATAATGTGTGTTGCGAAATAACTGATAAATTCTTTTTTTTTTTTTTTAATTTTGACTTAGACCACTTTCATAATTATGAACACCATATGTATTGTTTTGTTTGCCTCAACAAAATACCTATATATTTTAAAATTAAGAAAAGATTGTCTTTGAAATGAAATAATTTGTTATGAAAAAAAAAAACAAATCTTTTCCATTTATGTTAAAAGAATAGAAATAATTGTGATAATATATGATCATTTAAACTACAGAGTGCTCCGTACTGTATGCGGAAGGATTCGAGTGAGAAGCTTAGCGGAAATGCGCAATTCGAGGGATACAGCGTCGACTTGATTTACGAGATATCGCGAATCCTCGGCTTCAATTATACCTTCAGACTAGTGCCGGATGGCCGTTACGGTTCGTACAATAAGCAGACCAAGGAATGGGATGGGATGATGAAGGAGCTTCTAGATCAAAAGGCCGACCTCGCGATCGCTGATTTAACCATCACTTACGATCGTGAACAGGCAGTAGATTTTACTATGCCTTTCATGAATTTAGGTTAGTTTGATTTATCATCGCTTTAATTCCTATTATTCTAAGTATTTTAGAAAATTAACTAAAAAGTTTCTTTTTTCAAAATTTGCAATACATTTTTTTTCAATGATTTTATCAATTATTTAACCCACATTTACGTGGTCGGTAATTGGAAAATTATTATTTATATTTAACAAAATATCTATTACATATTATATTGATAAACTGATTAAATATTCCTTTATAAACACACACCATCAAAAATCATTTTATTCATACACACGTATTCCTTATAAACTCGTATATATTATTGTAAATTTTCAGGTATAAGCATATTGTATCGAAAGCCGATAAAACAGCCACCAAATCTCTTCTCCTTTCTAAGTCCATTAAGTCTCGACGTTTGGATCTACATGGCAACAGCTTACCTGGGGGTATCCGTTTTGCTGTTCATCCTTGCTAGGCAAGTAGAAATTTTCTATTATAAAATAACGCGTATCAATAATTAATTAAGAGAGAATGTGAGAGTGAAAGAAAGAAAGGGTAAAAGAGAAATAGAAAGGGAAAGGAAGAGAGAGAGAGAGAGAGAAAGAGAGAAGTATATATACACGTCGTATACATAAGAGTCTTTTTAACGAGACACCAATTAACATGACTTTAATTGGACTTTAATTGGACTTTAATTGGAATCATAAGAGTTTGTATATACAAGAGCTTAGAAACTCACGTTTGAAGGAGTTTTTAACACGAAATGGTCTTCCTCTTTTGGTCAATGACGAGTTTAAATGGTCGAAACTGTTAGCATCATCTTCGTTGATGATTGATGCATTTAGATTTACACCGTACGAGTGGTACAATCCTCATCCGTGCAACAAAAACCCGGATCATCTGGAGAATCGGTTCAAACTACTCAACTGCCTCTGGTTCACCATTGGATCGTTAATGCGGCAGGGTTGCGATATTCTGCCAAAGTAAGCTCTCCCATCACAGGTGTCTGTCAGTCTGTCTATCCGTCTGTCTGTTTGTCTCTGTGTGTATATCTGTGAGCGTACGAGTGTATGTGTCTCTGTATGTGTGTACATATCTTATAATTCTCGTAATAATCAATTGCTTTAGTAGATTCTTCTGATTCTATTTATCTATGATTTTATTTTCTCATTCATCTATTCTGTTTCTTTTTTATTCGAAACGTAAGGATCATTACGTAAAAAATTAAATTAAACATTTGATTTTTATCGTTGATTTATTGAGAACGAAATTTTGCATGCGTGTTAAGGAGGATCGACAAATCGTTGAGAACAATCAGTCTCTCGTCTCCTTTTATCCAAAAAGAAAAAAGAAAACAAAAAACGTTTCATTTACAAATTCTTCATTACATTTTTATTCAATTTCAGAGGACTTGGAATCAAATTTATATATCTCTATCTCTTTCTCTCTCTCTCTCTCTCTCTCTCTTTCTCTCTCTTTATTCTTTATTTGTATACTTTCTTACGTAATAGACAAAGATTTTGTCTTAAACCTTACTATATTCTTTGTATTTTCTTTTTGTTTCTCATTTCAACCCGAAAAAGTTTTCAAGAGTTTGCCGCACTGGCACGAGAATCGGATGGAACTTGATCAGATTTAAAAAAGTTTATCCACCTACATGAGTGCGTTTTCCGTGTGTGCGCGCTCGTGTGTTAAAAGTTGTTCCTTTTCTATTCGAACTTTTTCCTAAACTTCGTTCAAATTCATATCTTTGTCATCTCGTACGTACGTGATGAAATCAATTACTCGTGAGAAACCATGCGTTTCTTTCTTATTTTTTTCTTTCATTCGAAGTTTTTATCTTAAAAAAATTCAAATCGAATAAGAAAACGAAAAAAAGAACAATGATATTAACTTAACGAACACGCACACGCATGACGCAATATTGAGAACACAAATTTAAATCAGCAATATTTATATAATCAAAAATAAAATTAAAATATTTGATATTTTTCCGTTGAAACAAAAGAACAAATAATTAAAACATTATATCATGTGTGCAGATCACACATGGAAGAAGTGAAACTTTCAAAAATTCAAGCTTCCAGAGAATGAGACGAATGCACAGTATTAGAAATAAGCTAATTGTAGGGTTTATTTATTTTAAAATTGTTACCATGTATACCAAAGGACATCAGTATGATCTTGGGGTGAGGGTAGGCAACAAAAACTACCACCTTCCAAATTCTAGTAATCAAAATGGAATGCAGAGTAGAATGTTTGTCGACGGAAAGATACTCTGTGATAAACTAATTAAATATAATGTATTATTTTTATAAAAATCTGGTATATGTGACAGTCTTTCTGTGAATTTGAGATATCTTTATCATGGGACACATACAACGCTTAGTAGCCAGGAGTTGAGCCTAGGAAGTAACGCACAAATAGGAGACCGAGAATAGAAAAAACTGTATAGCTATATTCTGTCTCATTCTCTCGCAGGCTCAATCCTATATAATTGTCTCTTTTTCTCTTTTTAGTACCGTAGCCGTTTCATCGTTTCGTTATCGTTACATGAATTTTCATTCGCTTTTTTCAAATCACCTCCATTCTAAAGAAGTTTTCACTTCAAAAAAATTGAAAGAGAGAAAGATGAAGAATGAAAGTGAGAGAGAGAGAGAGAGAGAGAGAGAGAGAGAAAGAGAGAGAATAGGCGAATAAATAAAAAGAGAGAAAAAAAAGAAAAACTTGCGAATGATTAGAAGAAGAAAGGTTCCATTGATCTAATCCCGTCCCATTTTCCTTTCACGTGTCTGCAGGTTCAGCCCTTACGAGTGGGAGAATCCCCATCCGTGCAACGGGCAGTCCGAGGTCCTCGAGAATGAGTTCACCCTGATGAACTCGCTTTGGTTCACCATAGGCTCGCTCATGCAGCAAGGCTCTGATATAGCGCCGAAGTAAGTCAACGAAGAAGCACGCAAGAAGATTTATGAGGGAGGGTTGGATGGTTATTTATTTTATTTTATTTTTTTTTTTTCCATTTATTTTCATACAAAAAATTATTATAATTCGTCGAATGAGAAAGAGAAGAAAAAAGAAATATGCTGACTTATTAATATTTTCTTCTCAACGACATTTCCTAACCATATTATTAACTATAACTCTTTAGAACATCGTATTAACAATTCCTAACATATTTTTAGATTATGTATCTAGATTTATTTGATTTTATTTATAACAAATACGCGAAATAGTATATGCTATATCGTAGGCTTGCTGCAATCACATATACAACGTTGAATTTGTTATTAACAGAGTGCATTGAAATTTTGTTTTCATTGTTTGTTTTTTTTTCGTTTTTCTTTTGTTGCAAACGCTTCAACAACCGCTGTTTCTCAATCAATCGCTGTTTTCTATCCGTCAATCCTATCTCAATCAATCCTAAACATCAATCAATTCTAATAATTCGTTTTAACAAATAAATGGAAAAGGATAAATTTTCTTTAGTTAGATGTGTTATCTTTTTTTTTGTCTATCTACCTACTAGAAAAATAAATCGGTAGACCGAATTCTCGAGAGTAGTATGTACAGGAAGAAAAAAAGTAGACCAACACTTCTTCTTCTTCTTCTTCTACTTTCTTTTTTTCTTCACGTTTGAAATTATTCAGTATTCCTAAGTGTGTACCTTCTTGTCGGAACTGCTAGACCCTCGCTTACATAATAGACGTACTTTTTACATTTTACTCTTCGTGCTTTGCGAAAAATAAAAAAAAATAAAAGATAAGAGAGAGAGAGAGAGGGGAGTGGGTGGAGATAGAAAAAAGTGGAAGGATTTTAACGTGAAAATTTAACGAGAGTGAGGAAAAAAAAGAAATATTTATATAGGAAAATACAAATTTGATTTTCATGCAAAGTGAATCGTGTCCTTCCGGTAACTCAATTCTCAAGAATGAATATATGTGCGTGTGTGAGTCTATGTGTACCTGTGTTTATTTGATAAAAAAAAGAAAGAGAGAAAGAGAGAGAGAGAGAGAGAATTATAAATCCTGTTTATGATCATCCTGTTGTCCGTCCAGAAACCAAAATCGAGAGACGAGGGGACCAATGAGAGAACACCGACAGAGATTCGGCATGTGCATGCAAGCGAGAAAGAGTTAAAGGTACCCAGGTATGGAGGTCATTTTAAAAACAACAAAAGAAAATAAAAATTATTTTATTCATCAATATTAGAAAGGGATGATGATGATGATGATGATGATAGGCACGTTCGTAGAATCGAAAGATTTTTCAATACTATCCAATAGTCACATGTCCACATCATATTCGCATTTTATTGAAATTGAAGATAAGAAAAAATGATGTTGTAAAAAAAAAAACTACTAATGAGATCATCGTAGTTCGTTTGCGCCTCATTTTTTATATCAACACGCACTATGACCTTGGTACCTTAAATTCATTAAAGACCTTCTTCATTTGGTTTCGACAAAAAGAAAAAAAAAACAAATTTTGTAGAAACTATACCGTATATTTTCCAAAATAATGCACGCTCGTAGAAAAAAGCATGGTGAATGAGAGAAATTAGAAAAAAATAAAATTGTATTAAAAGTATGACGTAAAAAGAAAAAAGAAAGTGAGGGAGCGAGAGAGAAATTTTTTATCGTTTGGTTTAACCCGTAAAATTCGTAGATGGAGAATTATTTATGCATGAAACGTGTCACCTGATATGTAATAACGTATGCATCGATAAGAGTATGACTTTTTTGTTAGATCTATCTGTATATATTTATATACAGATAGAAAAATTGAAAAAAAGTAGAAAAGAAAAAGAGAGAGAAAGAAAGAGAGAAAGAATTTTATTTTAAATTTGAATATTCATACACGAAATTCGTGCCAATGTTCTCGGAAAAATAACTATAAAAAAAAAAAAAATAAAAATAAAAATAATACAAAAAAAAGAATAAATCAAAGAAGAAAAAAAATATGAAAGAATGAGAACATCGGTACAGAAATATGAGATAGTTTTCATAAAGAAAAAGAAAGAACCTGTAGGAAATTTTATGGGCTTGATACAGCATTATTATCGATACACAAACTTTTTTAGCATATAAATCCTTTTTTGTTTTCCACAGGGAAGACACGTACGAACGTTTTATCATTATTATTATTATTATTGTTATAATTATTATTATTATTATTAGGTATTTTTTTTCCATTATTTCCTTACTTTTTATATTTATTGTATTGTATATTTTCGCCTATAAAACACTAGCCCAATGTTACGTAAAATCAGCAAGCAAACTTCCTCTTAAGTCGTAAAGTTTCTCGATACTCCGTTGAAATTTTGATTCCCAGGGCCGTATCGACACGTATGGTAGCCGGTATGTGGTGGTTCTTCACACTTATCATGATATCATCCTACACCGCTAACTTGGCCGCGTTTCTTACCGTCGAAAGAATGGATTCACCAATCGAAAGTGCCGAAGATTTGGCGAAACAAACAAAAATCAAATATGGCGCATTGAAGGGCGGTAGCACAGCTGCTTTTTTCCGGGTAAGTTATCGAAAAAAAAAAAAGAAAAAATATTATAATTAACAAAAAAGAAGAAGAAAAAAAGAAATTACAAAAATTTCGAAGAATTTTTTCATTAATCCTTTTCAATGCAAAGTGCTCATTTCTTTTGACATTTTCCTTTTTCGTTTCTTTTAACGTTTCTCGTTAACCAAACGACGAATGTCGACGCATTCGAGCGTAGTCCGATTAATTGGCAATGTCTCGAACGAGAAAAGGCTCGATTGAAATTCCATGGAAATCGTTATCGATGGATGATTAAACGCTTGAAAGTGAGAGAAAGAGAAAGAGAAAAAGAAAAAGGAACAAGAGAGAAAGAAAAGAACGATCGGAAATACGCTACGAAATGAATTCTTCCTTTTATTGAATCGAGAGGGGTAGTTAAAATAGAAAGAAAAAAAAAAGAAAAAGAGAAGGAAAAGATTGAATTAGAAAATCGTAGGATTAGAGAGTGTAACAAGAGACAAGAGTAGGGAAAGATAAAACGAAGAAAGGGAAGGGGGAAAGGTGTTCTTGGATAATTTTCAATTAGGGCGAATACTTTGACAAGATGGAAGTACAAAAAAGAGAAGTCTTCTTTGAAATATAATTTAAGATAATAATTTACGTTAGTTTAGTTTTAATTAATCGTTACAAAGTAGTTGATTAATTAATGAAGAAAAGTGAGGAGTAAAAAATGATCGTTCTTTTGTTTTCTTTTAGAGGAAAAAAAGAAACAAAAAATTCATTCAAAAGTGCAAACATTTCTTATTACCTTTTTTTTTTCTTCTTCTTCCAGTTTTAAAGTATCCAATTAAAAATTTATATAATATTTTTTGTTAAAAGAAACTTTATAACAACTTGAAAATTGTTTATTAAATTGATCTTAGTAAACGATAAGATACTATAAAATCTGTTTCTCAGAAAAAAAAAACAAATTATTTTATACATGTACAATATTTTTGTATCTAACTTAAGATAAAATTGTGGAACAATTTTAAATGTTCACATTTATTATTATTTATAGAAACCTAAATTGTAGGATTATTTGAAAACAGTTCTTAACTAAATTAATCTTTCTAGACAATGTAATAGAATAAAATTTTTTTAAATAATTTGTATTTATATATATATATATAATATTTATCTTCACTATAAATAGGAATAAAAACTGTGCACAATGATTTTGGTAATATTTGAAGAAAGAAAATTTTCAAAAATAATGTTTCACACGATCGAAAGTATAGGTACAAAGATAAAACAACAAATCTATTAGAAACAGTTAACGGTAACATTAATGAAGATCTAAATGTATATACGGTGCTAAATCATGAAATTCCACCGATAGGATTCCAATTTCTCGACGTATCAGCGCATGTGGTCCTTCATGGAATCAGCGAAGCCGACGGTATTTACATCGAGTAACGTCGAGGGCGTAGATCGAGTGATCAAGGGAAAGGGAAGCTACGCATTCCTAATGGAATCCACTTCCATTGAATACGTAATCGAGAGGAACTGCGACCTAACTCAAGTCGGCGGTCTCTTGGACTCGAAAGGATATGGCATAGCCATGCCACCAAGTAAGTGTTAAGTTACTAGCTCCGGGAAATAGCTCGCATACATTTTAACGAACCTACGAGCAAACAGGTGTGCTAGTCGTTTCCTTAGATGCAAAATAGAACCTGAGATATATAGTATAGATAAAGTTGAGTTTTATTATTAAAAAAAAAAAAAAAAAGAAAAAAAACTTTCAATTTAAATAATAATGTTCATTAATTTAGAAAAAGAAACCAAAGAATTTTTCTATAAAAGTCATGAATCCCCCCTTCAAAAAGAAACTTACCTACCAACAAAACCATCCTCCGTAAAAAAAAAAAAAAAAAGAAAAAAAATCGCTCCAATTTAATTTTATATTCTATCATATTCTTTTATTTAAATATTTCGAATAATATTAGTTTTTTATTTATTTTTGTAATGATTATTTTATTTATTATTAATCATATAATAATGTAAATACTTTCTATCGTATCATTTTATCTTATTTATTTTCTTTTTGTTTTTATTATAGAAAAATATAGAATTTAGTTAATAATTAGTTAATACATAGTTTCTAGTAAAATATTGCCAATTTTCGTTGTAACTTTTAATCAATATAATTCTAACATATTATTGAAAAATATGAGCTTTTTTTTTGAAAAGGTTGAAAAGACAAATATTTTTCCACCCCTCTAAAAAAATATCTCAAACAAATAGATCAAAAATATAAATAAAAATGAAAAATAATATTAAGATTAAATTAGTATACAGTGCAAGCTGAGTGAGATATCACTTAGAACTTAGATTCTACAACGATGATATTTAACCCGGTAGGCGTAAAATACATTCAGAAGTTGGATTAAGGGTATAAACGTGTTAGGTAACAGTTAACATAGAAGGTCGGTTTTACTCTGGAACGTTAGAAGGATGAAATTATTCCTCTGGCATTCTCTATGACGCTTAATCTAAGCGTTGAAAATACGTAGTAACAACGAACGATATAATGATAACAATCTTTAACGTTGAATGCTTATCGAAGCGTAACTCGCGAAACGTTCATGAAACCACAAGAAACTAACGATAGACGACTTGTTCGAAGAAAACAAACAAACGAACGAACGAACGAATGAACGAATGAACGAACGAATGAACGAATGAACGAACGAACGAACGAACGAACGAACGAACGAANAACGAATGAACGAACGAACGAACGAACGAACGAACGAACGAACGAACGAACGAACGAACGAACGAACGAACGAACGAACGAACGTAGAAACACTTTCACAAACTTTCCTCCTCGTATTATGCGATAAAAGACAAGCCGAGAAAGAGAATCCTAGTAGAGAGTTCAGGGTTGTTCGAAGGATAGGAATTGGGGAAGGGGAGAAGAGGAGGTTGTGTGTTTGAGGGTTGGAGGATTTGGAACGAGTAAATTCCTTAGAACGACCTTGGAACTTCAGATTCGCCGTACAGGACTGCTATAAGCGGAGCCATATTGAAACTTCAAGAAGAAGGGAAACTGCACTTACTGAAGACTCGGTGGTGGAAGGAGAAACGTGGGGGTGGATCTTGCAGGGTGAGAGAGATACATGTATATATGTATATATAAATAGTTATACAGAGAGAGAGAGAGAGAAAGAGAGAGAAAGAAAATTTGCTTCCTTCCTCTCTTATTTCATGGAAAACAATTTTCTACACTAATACAGCCAATAAGGAACATAAGCAAACTTCTTACTCGCGATACTTCCGCTCCCTTATCTAGTCACTTTTGTTCCTTCGACATTACTTATCCTTGTTTCTCTTTCTCTCTCTCTATCGTATTCCTTTACTTTCTTCTCATCTTTATCCTTTAGTTTCTTTAAGACGTTGGAAGAAAGAGAAAGAGACTGCTTTATAACTTACGAAGTCGTCTCTTTTTGCCTTTACCCTTTTCGTCTTGTTTCACGCGGTTTCCGGGTTTAAGGAAATTTCTCTCGTCTTTGTAAATCTTTCTCTCTAAGTTAATCTGTGTGCATTTTGACGTAGTACAACATACCAAATAATTTATCCAACTTTGTAAGAAAATATTTATCGATTTAATTTTCTTTTAATTTTTATTGACTCTGAGTATATCATAATTCTGAAGATTAAATAATAGTAAATAGTATATATAAAACACAGTGTGATAAATATATTCAAATATTTGGAATCAGGATAATAATGTCCATTTTTTTTTTAATTTTTAACACATTTCAAAAGTATCAATTATTAATTATTTTAAACCTAGATTATAAAGCAAACCATGAATGAAATATTCAAATATTCGAGAATGACGATGATTTTTTTTTATTCAAAAGCACATCAAAAAAGATATTATTGATTAATAATTATTGAAGAACGTTATAAAATTTAGCACGATTAAAATATTCAAATATTCGTAATACAAATGTATAAAATATGACTATGGTTATGATGACAATGATGTTGATGATAATTTTTATGTAGGACGATACATCAAAGAGCAGTTCAGCAGCGAACGAGTTGGGTCTAGCAAATGTTGGTGGCGTATTCGTAGTGCTGATGGGTGGCATGGGCGTTGCCTGTGTAATAGCAGTCTGCGAGTTTGTCTGGAAGAGCAGGAAGGTCGCTATCGAGGAACGGGTGAGTGTCGTCAGATAGCACGTGGAGGAGGGCGCGATCGCGCCGGAAGTCAACTCTGCAAACACGCATCTAGATCCGGACGCGATCTATCCCGACATACCACGCGAATACATCAGTTGATATTCGCACGATGGTGGAGTTTCTCTTTAATGGTCCCGGTACAACTACAAGACTACTCGGGTCTGATCTGTAACCGGCTGTCAAAAATAATTTTCTTCAAGATTAATAAAAAAGAAAATGAGAACGAGAGAGAGAGACAGAGAAAGAGAAAGAGAGAGAAACGTGAATATTCGATCGATTGATAAAAGTGGACTGCGTTTAGAAATTTTCGAGAGAAAGGCTACGAAATTGTTAACCTAATATAAATCAATTTTGTTTAAGTAACTTGTCTATAATCATAGTTTCATAGTTTTCATTTAATTTATGAAGTTTAATGTAAACGTTGATTATCCTTTATACATGTGTACCGAATATTGCATATTACTAGGAGTAGACTAGACTTCCTTATTTAATTCGATATTCTACCGCTGGATGGCACAGCAATCTGTCGTTGATAGTATACAACGTAGATCGTCTCTTTAAAAAGGGTTTCTTTAGGCATGTATTTATCTTCATGTAGAATGATAATTTAGAATTTTTTAAATTATATTATAATTGTTTTCAATGTAATTTTCGTTAATATATAATAACATATTTTCAATATAATATAATATATCAAAGGAATTACGTTTAAATAGAATTCAATTGGAGTTTGAAAAGTTTGTGCCATAACTTTAGAGACCACACAATATCATATTATTCGTAATAGAAGGGTTTTCATAGTATAGTAGTTCAGTAGCTTGTGAGAATAGAATTAACAAGGTGTAGTTACAAAAGGGCTAACTTGAAAATACATGAACTCGAATGAAAACTCATGGATGAGTAGGTGGACTGGCGGGCGGGCGCAACGTCTATGATATAGATCCGGGCCAGTCACTGTTTGCGTAGATTCGAGTGGTAAGCAAACAGGCAACTATTTGAGAGCCCGTCCACAAATACGGATATGCAGCTTTGCATCGGTGACCCTGTGCATCCTCAAGTGCAAACAATTCCATGAGTCAACAAACGCGAAGTATTGCTGTGCCCTCTCCCTTCAGTCTTGTGTCTAGAAACCACCTCTTCGAGAGTGAATCTGTGAGAAATTTCAGTCCTCTTCCAAAAGCTTCGGACTATAATCGGCTTTTCTATGTTATTTCTACTAGAAAGGAAACAGTATGAACGTCCTCCTACTACTATACATACGTTTTGTCGCATTACCGATTTAACTTATACAAATGATTCTAAGAATAAAAATCATCTTACTTATTTTAATTAAAAAGAAAACACAAAAGAAATGTGTTTATTCGAGATAAGCTTAGGTCTGAGACCTGTTTCCTGCCTTTCTCTCAGTCTTCTTTCTAGATTGAAATTAAAATCAAGTTTAATAGCGGCGAAGTATTGAAAATGACACAATTGTTTCTTACAAGGGGCATTTTGGTGTTCTGTTTTAGAAGCAGAAATCATCGGGGAAACCGATCTGCGAAGGTTTTACTGATCTGCACTAGCGAGATATTCTACTCGCCACGCTTCAAAAACAGATTCCTAAGCCCGAGCCGGTACAACTAAGTATATCCGACCCGAGTTCGATGGACCCTAAGGAAGAACTCCATCATGAGTGACCCGAGAATCGTGTAGAAACGGCATACCAATCGAAGAAACGAAAAAAAAAATAATCGAGAGAAGAAGCAAGCAGCCTCGACCTTTCCAATTTTTCTAATCATTCATAATTTTCGAAAGGAATCCTACAATACTTTTAAATAAATGATTCGGACCTTCCAAAAAAGAAAAAAAAAATGAAAAAGAAAAAAGAATTGATCGTCTCTCCGTTCGAAAGTGATCGATCGAATAGAAATGTGAAAAGAAAAGAAAAACAAAGAAAATTCGAAAGTCTCGATTTAACTTGCTATATCTCTCGACGATTAACCACCGAAATATTTTTTTCTCATATCATTTCGATAATCTTATACTAAAGGAAAGTTTTCGTTTGAAACACTTTCAAAACTTAATCCGTTTTAAAGTTTGAAAGTTTATAATATCGCGTAGCCGAACTTTCGAAAGGGGATATAAACATTCGAAGAATAATCTGTAAACTTTTCCTTCTTGAGAGATAAACAAAAAAAATAATAATAATAATATTTAAAGAAAAGAAAGAAAAGAAAGACCAAAAAAATGTTTAATTAACGATGAACGAAAAAAAAAACAAACAATATCGTCGACAAAAATGAAATGAATTGAAAATATAATAGGACGTTTCTCGATATTCTTCTCGAAACCTTTTGCAGTTACGTGGGCTACAGAATTGACACCTTTTTGAGGCTAGCCAACGACAAATCGTTTTCCCACTGGTCAAACAACTGTGTGTTTGCGTGTGTATGACTGGGAGAGCCCTTTTCCCATTGTCGAGGGAAAAGCAAATAGTTGTACTCTCGAGCTTGACCTCGAAAGGGTTAATCGAGTGGAGGGACGCATCGTTGTGCAAACAGGCTGAGGAAGTCGAGTCTCTCGGTTGGTCCCACTTGGAAACGGATAACTCGAAATTGGAAAGGTCAATCGCGTTTGCGTCTAGCTCATATACATTAACGCACCGATACCTTCACGCATACATTTACAACACATCGTTCATATCATCAGAAACAATTAATAACAATTAATATATACAACTAAACGATGAAATATATTCCAAAAAATTCAAACATAAATAAAATTTAGAAAATACGACGTAATATTTAAACGAGTCAAAGACTTTTTGAATGAAAACCTCGCAATGGTCGAATCGATTAAGAAGTATGCGAATGCGATCGATAAAAAAAAATTAAAAAAAAGTAACGTTTCCCTCTTTAAATCAAAAAACTATCCAAAAAGTATGAGGGCAAAGAATAGAGAAAACAAAAGGAAAAGAAAAGTTAAAAATAGAAAAAAAAATAGATAATAAAAGAAAATAAAAAGGATAAAGAAAAGAAATAAAAATATTGGAAAATAAATGGAAGGTCATCATCTCTCGCGCAAAGAATAATATACATTATCGTTTGCGTTTCGATATATTTAATTAATATAATTTCATTATATTTTCGAGGACTCATTGAAAGAAACACAAACAATCACGATTTTATACCAATTAGATAGTGAATGTATAGCGTCAGATTACAGAAGCGTTTTATTGTAAATAACGTGTAGTCATATTACGGGCTTTATCGCTGTAATTCGTGGGAGTCCGTCCGCTTCTCGTATTCGGGGGTTGGGGTTGAACGTTAAAATAATGCATACAAAAAAAAAAAAGAAGAAAAATAAGAAAGATGCAGGAACGAATGTTTCATTGATTGAGTAAGGAAAAGGAAGAGGGGGAGGAGGATGAGGGGATGATGTAAGAGAGGAAGAAGCTCACGGATTCCGAGGAAATCCGTTAATTTATAAAAAATAGACACTAATTCATGTCTCGAATCTCATAAACACGTTGTATTATACGAATTATTGTAATTATAAAGTCTATAAAGTCGGTTATATAGATCAAAAGAAAAGTAGATTATTAAGTGTTCGAGAACGATAAATGATGATGACGATGATAATAATGATTAAGTTCATGATTAAGTTTAATGTAAGGAATTAAGGTGATGGTTATATTATGGTGGTGGTTCGGTGGTAGTGGTGGTAATAATTGTGGAATGGGAATAAGAAGGAAACTATAAACCGTTTGACAATTTAGTATGACATTGTTAGTTGTGTCGCAATGTTTCTTGCCTCCCTCTTTCGTCACGGATTCGCAGGAGGTGAGCCAATTTATAAATTCATCTATTAAAAAAAAATATTATCTTTTGTGGGCTGTGTGTCGCTCGCTGTGCATCCCATCGATCTTTCTCTTATATCTCATTTCTCGAATATTCTTTAATATTCTTTTTTTTTTTATTTCTTTTCTTTTCTTTTGTTTACATTGAGAAGCAAAAGAAAATAAATTTAAAAAAAGATAAACCAATAAAGAAATACGTAAAATATCTTTTTTCTCTATCTTTTCAGGAGGATGCTGATTATGTGTATTTGTAATCATATTTCTTTCGTTATTGGCTAATTATTGATTTTCATGCATGTACGAAGTTTGTGCTTCGCTTCCCGTTTTTTGCATTTATACATATATAATATAATATTATATATAATATTAATTTGTTTCTCTTATTTTCACTTTAGCATTTGATTAACAACAATATTGCATCTGTTGCGTCTATGTCTCTCTGCACGATATGCGCTGTCTCTTCTTCCTATATCTGCAAGGATTGAGAATATATTCGTTTACTTCTTTCGCGATATATCGATAAATCAATATTCGATTTCATAAATACATATAAATATATTATTCGATTTTGCATGTATTACGATTATTTAATTATGCCGTTATCTCTCGCACGATTACGAATATTTGTCTCGATAAAATTTTCATTGATAATGTAATATTATTTTTTTGTTTTTTGTTCAAATTTATAATTCGATAGATTTTAAATTAACTTTGACGATGATTTTACAGAAATCGATGTGCTCCGAAATGGCAACCGAATTACGTTTCGCATTGGATTGCGGAAATGGCAATAAGAAAATATCGAAGAAAACGCAACGCCAACGACAACGTTCGAATCTTTCGATCCTCTCGGAGGAGGAGGGGGGTGGTTATGCAGCATGTAGCAGATACACTCATTTCGTTGGAAAAGCACCTTTAACGTGAACGATGAAGACAACGACTTTTCCTACAAAGATGAAGTTACTTCTATCTCATTTCTCCGTGTGCGTGTATCATGTTTATTTGTGTCTGTGGATATTCGTGGCTGTGTAATTTGTGTGGTAATAATCGGTTATTGAATCAGAGGCAAGAAGACAAATAATAATAATAATATTAATAATAATAATATTATAATATTTAACGATAATAATATTAAACGAAGTGTCATCATCGAATTTGGATTCAATTATAGCACTCTCTCTCTCTCTCTCTTTTTATGTATACGTCTGATTTTTTTATAAATAATTACCAAAGAGAGAGAGAGAGAGGGGAGGGAGAGAGAGAGAAAAAGAGAGAAAGAAATAGTTCGATACAGACTGTAAGAAACGATTATGTTTAAACAGATTCGACTATTTGATCATTTCGTTTGAATACAGAATAAATTAAATTTATTAATTGTTGATTTGAATCATCAACGATAACCGTTGCGTTAGAATTTTTTCAAATTTTATTATATAATTTTTGTTTACTTGTTATTTAATTTAATCAAAGTTAGTTAAATAATTATTATATATATTGTGTTAGAGAGAGGAAAATATCACGATAATTTATTTAAATCGTAACGTTAACGATGATCGTTGAGATTTAGGACATTCAACGTTCTTATTTGTAAGCCAATTAAAAGAAAAACAAAACAAACAAAAACAAAATATAAATATTATATAGCATCAATTGTTCTGTACAGAAGATACTCAAAAAATATTTGAACAATTACAATTTCGATAAGAAATTTATAATAAAAAGATCGAACGTTCGTTTCATTTAAAAAAAGAAAATACAAGATACGTTCGATCTTTTTTTACAATCGCAAAATACGATAGTATTCATGCAAATATAATTCGCAAAAACTGCAACATCAAACAACGCGAACATTCAGGTGTATCAATCAGGTGGTTTCGTGTTATGATCATCTGTAGATAACGTTAAAACAAACCAACCAAACAAACAAAAATCCAAAACAAACATTTTTGTATATCTCCTATCCTCATTATAATCATTCAAATTTGTATAAATTTTCGAATCTATGTGGGCTAAAAAGTACGAGTCGTGTGTCCGCGAGTTGTTTAACAAAATCTACGTTTGTCGTTTACTTCTGACAAAAAAAAAATAAAAATAAAAAAGATAAAAAAAAAAATAAGTATAAAAATTAAAATAAATATATAAAACACTTTCAACGGCTGGAGGCGATAATAATGAACGTTTTTTTCTTTTTCTTTTTCTGTAAAAGAATTATAATAAATGTTTATAAAAATAACTATTATTTTGTAATCATTTACATTTTTTCCATTTTATTGAATTTATTGTTAACGCAATAAATATTATATTCCTTGCACCTGCCGTTGAGAGTGAAAAGTAGCTATAAGAAAAATAAAAAGTAAATAAGTAAATGAATAAAACGGAAAGAAGAAAGAAAGAAAGAAAGAAAAAAGTAAAGAACGTTTTTCACGCACGGTTCGAATGATAGAAAAAAAAAATATGATAGTAGGGAGAAGAATTATTAAAAATTAAAACAGAATGAACAAATTCAGATATAAAGAATTTCATTTAATTTGCGTTTTTGTCGTAAACGTTCGTACAAAACATTAACGAAACACAACAGTATTAATTTCCGTCTTCCGTCATCATCTCGTAGATAGATTTAAAATGCATGTGTAATTAAATATCATGATAAACTTTTTCGTCAAGCTTGTCGAATAAATACTGATTTTTCAATTGAAAAAATACAAAAAAAAAAAATAAAAAGAGAGAGAGAGAGAGACAAAGAAATAAAAATAGAAAATGAAAAAAAAGAACAAAAATAAATTTCCTGTTATACTCGGCTCTTTCTTTCTTTTTTAAAATCATCTTGCACGCGTGCGGTAACATACACATGACAAAAGAAAAAACTAAGAACTACACTATACTTCTTTTTTAATTTTCAATCGTTTGAACTCAGATATAAAAGAACGAGAAAGTCAAGGTTTAAAAATAAAGACCCCTCGTAACACTTTGGAAGACATTTTTAAAAAAGCCTGCAAAACATACCCTATTTATTTATCCAATCAAACTTACGAGATCTTTCATTAATAAATAAAACAAATCAAATAAAAAATAAATAAATCAATCAATCAAATAAAGAGTCGTTTTTATGTACAAAGAAACGAAAGAGAGAAAGAAAGAGAATGAGAGAAATTAAAAAACAAACGACACATGTATACACACACACACACACACACACATACATATACACATTAAATTACACACGCATAAGTTTACACTAAATATGCACCTGTAAATATCGTCTGTATTCTGTACTTGTTACAATCGCGTTCGCGTAACGTCATACAATTTTGTCATGAGGCTATTGATTATATACTTCTTATATAAAAAAAGAAAAACAAAGAAAGAAAGAAATAATATCATCATCATCATCAACAACAACAACAACAACAACAGCAACAAGTTATGTACTACGAAGTAACGTATTAAACGTGAATAAACTATTCGTCTGTATATTCTCATTCGTGAAGTTCTCGAAAAAAAAAGTAAGAAAAGAAACCGAAAACAAATTTAGAAACACGATTTATTGAATGTCTCGAATTTTATTTACAATTATAATTTTTTTTTCTTTTTTTTTTCTTATCTCGTTTTTTTTAATGATTTTTATTTATAGTCGTTATTAAATTCAGAGAATTACTTTATCAATGAAAAGTTAATTTGAAACATTTGTTAAATCGCTTATTATCCCACACCTTTACAATCCCATTATGCATTCGTGTTGCATTTTTTTTTTTTTCACTATTATGCCACACCCTAAATTACTTTGATTATATTTGTCATATCGCATTTAGGTGCGACTTAAACTCGTTAAAAATTGTTAGAAATTTCTGATTAATTGTTTCATACCCGTTTAAATGAACATGACTAGCTAGACAGAAGTTAATTATTAAAAAAAAAAATGAAAAAAAGGAAATAATTAAATATTTCATAATTTTGTTTAATCAACATTTGAATATTTGACGTCATTAGAATCGCGTCATCGAGTGGTAAAAAAAGAGACATCATTTTGTTAGATACAAAACTTGTGAAGAAAATCATTGGGAAGGGGTTAATATTTAACTGAGCATGCGCTAAAACTAAAACTCTCGACAAGATACCGTGCGGATTTAGAAGTTCGTAACGCGCGAGCTTCTTCTCTCAAAAGAGCGTCTTTCATAAACTTCGTTTTGGTTTATAACACTAAAAGGTAAGTGTACTTAAATTTTGTATTCATTTATTTATTTAATGTTAAATATTTCCAAATTTATTAAAGGATCATTAACTATTATAGAGTAAATTTTATTACGAGATAATAAATAAACGTTTAAATATGTTATTTCAACGAATATCTTTTAGTTTGTGTTTATTCGTAAATTATCTATAATTTCAATGAAAAAATTAATAGAAAAAAATGAATGAGATATTATGTATAATTTTTAAGTTTTTGATCGATCGATCGATCGATTGATTAATTGATTGATTGATGGATGTACTTATATATATTTTATTTATTTATGTATTTATTTATTTTTTTAATTTATATATTTCGAATGAACGATAATTTTTTTCAACGTGTCATTTGAAAATCTATGTCAGTTTAATCTTATGCGACAAACTTCTCGATGGCGGCTAAGTTTCTAAATATATCGTGGTCGTCGTGGTGGCATCTAAAAGATTTTCTCCCTAAGTTTTCCATCCTTGCGAGTGTTACAACGATTTATTGAACGAAATGTTGTTGTTGATATTCACTTTCTTGTTTACATACTTACCTAAGTGAAAAGGAAAAAACTATACAAGAGAAAGAGAGAGATAGAGAGAAACCATAGTTATTTTACAAATAGTAAACTTATCGTTGTGTTAGAGTATAGTAAATGTTCTGGCATTCGTAGAAATAAACGTGGTGGGGAGAAAGGAAGAATGACCAAAGAATGAGAGCTTTTGGCACTGTGACAATACGCACGAGTAGAATCTATGAATTAGCACGTTTCGAAGAACACGTTTTCATATTTTTAAAAAGAATCTCGAAGAAAGTAGAATTTAAATGTAAATTTATGTAAATATTATGTGTGAAATTATTTTAAAACATTTTCTTAATAATTTTATCGAATGTTTAAAAAAGAAATATCTTTTAAGAATTAACAGACTTGTTTTGTATCTAATTAAAAAAAAAAGAAACAATATATGATTTAAATATAAATTTACAAGCATTACATATGCGAGTTTATTTCTAATTTTTATTAATAATTTTATGGAATCATTTGAAAAAAAAATACTAATATTATGTGTAAATTAACCAATTTTTATCTAATTATTTAATTTAATATTTTATACTTTATTTAAACGTTTGTATTTAATTATTTAACCTATCGCTTAAAAGTTGGTCAACAAATTTGAAGTCAAACAATTTGAAATTTGAATTTAACAATTTTAAGTCAATTTCGAAATAAAATATATTTGAAAAAGAAAGAAATTAAGAACAAGAAGCAGTGTTATCTTTTAATCTGTCATTTGTTTGTTTGTAAGAAACGAGATGACTGAAAGGAACGATAAATCGATTTATTTCGAAGACAGGGTTTCATTAGGGATGTAAACTTCGTGTAAATAAGCAGATTCAATATTGGACTCGATGGATATAAATATTTATGTGTGCCGAGCGAGATGCAGTTGCTTGATGCCTTTTCGTTGGTTTACTTAACGTCAAACGATTAAGTGCGCTCTTTCCGTTTGAGTTTTCACATAAGTCAGAAAATCTTGAGCTTTTCAACTCGTCGAACGTATTTTACAAATTCTCAACCGACTATTTTCATTTTATTTGTCTTATTATTTTTCTTAGAACAATACGAAAATGCAATTATGGTACGCTTTAGTGATATTCGTTACGTGTCTTTTGGATTTCTCAAAACAAGTTGCCATAGGTAAGTCTAACTTTTATAATTATTTTTTATAATCACATACATTCTTATTATAGTATAAAATATACATAATATATGAAATTGTATTTTTATTTTCTAAATCAAATCATTAAATGTGATAAATCATGTGTTGGAATTATAACGAAAATTACTTTTAATTTGGATTATCAAATTTTTTTGATAATAATTTTTATAAAAACTCACACAGGAGGTTTTTTCGATGACGATGAAATGATTCAACAAGCTTTTGAATTATCGATAAGATCGGTCAATCGAGAATATCCAAGTAACATTTATTTGGAACCTAATGTTCAATTAGTAAATAATGATGCATTCGATGTTACCAGTCAAGGTAATTATTTTTATTTTTAATAATACAAAAAAATAATATAACTTGAAATAAAAAAAAAAATAATTGTTTGAACGATTAGTATGCAACATGGTTGGTACGGGTGTGGCTGGCATATTTGGTCCACAAGATAAAGCCATAGCTGAACATGTGCAGAGCATATGCGACACGATGGAAATGCCACACATCACAGTTAGGTGGGACCCACAAGAAACACGCGGGAAAACAGTGAATTTCTATCCACATGCAAATACGTTATCCTTGGTACTTTTTCGATTATTTTTTTCCATTATATTAAAAAATGAGTCAATGGGACTTGTGCTGTACGCTTAATTAGAAAAATCTATATATAATTTTGCTTACTAAAAAATCAAATGAATAATAATTTACATGTACGTAATTATAGGCATATCAAGTATTAATAAAAGAACTGGATTGGCAAGAAATGATAATATTATTCGAAAACACCGATAGTTTGCTCAAAATTAAACCACTTTTAGAACTTCGTAATACAGGAATTGACATATTTTTGTTTCAATTAGGAAGTGGTCCAAATTACAGGTAAAATTATTGAATTATTGTCATTAACGCTAAGTCCTTCGAGACAATTAGCATTAACCGATTCTACAGTGTGGCGTCGAAACCTGTGCAGGAACGTAATTCAAGAGGTCAAGGAAACTGAAATCGAAAACATCGTGATCGATTGTTCCTTTCTAATTTTAAATGAAGTACTCAAACAGGCTCAACAAGTTGGTATTATGTCGGATCAGCATAACGTGGTTGTGACATCATTGGTAAGATTTCTATTGTTTTCTTTTTTTTTTTGTTTTTGTTTTTGTTTTATTCATCGATCTTTTCATATACATACATTTGATTCGATGATAAATTTCATGCATATTTTTAGGATCTCCAAACATTGAATTTAGAACCGTACCGTTATTCAGGCGTAAACTTTACTGGTTTTCGTTTAATCAATCCGGAAGATCCAACGGTAATGGAGATTTTCAACAAACACAAACACGAATGGAGCTTATCCGGACCGGATAAACTTCGACTTGAACCAGCTTTAATGTACGACGCCGTTCAGCTTTTCGCTCAAACTTTGAAGCAATTAAATGGCGTTACAAACGACGACGTCAAACAGTTGCCTTGCAATGGTTCGATGAGCTGGGAACATGGGAGTACTTTATTGAATTTTATGCGCGTGGTACGCGACAGTCTCTGTCTACTTCCAATCTAAATCAAAAATTATATTTTTTGTTATTTTATTTACATTTTAATTTAAAAATAGAAATGATTATTTTTTTTAAACTGAAATTTTAATCATTAGTCAATTATTAATGCGCGATATAGTACATATTATTATATGTACATATTATTAGAATATGTTTTAAATTAATTTATTGACTCACAGAATATTCGATACAAATGATTCACTAATCAGATTGTTGATTAATAGCAATTTAATCACTCATCAATTTCAGACCGAAATGAGAGGATTGACTGGATTAATATGGTTCGATACTGCTGGATTTCGAAGTAATTTTCAATTGGATATTGTTCAACTACAATTAGAAGGATTAACAAGAATAGGAGTTTGGAATAGCACTCATACAAGTGGAATCGAATGGTTGCCAGAGATGAGTTCAATGAAGCCTGATTCTGAATTAAGTCTACAGAATAAAACATTTTTAGTATTAATATCTATGGTAAATTTTTCTTTTATTATCACATATCAAAATTTTTCCATTAAACAATATTAATCGTTTAATGTTATAGACAAAACCGTACGGAATGGTTAAGGAATCTGCTACGATGTTGTCTGGCAACGAACGTTACGAGGGATTTGGAATTGACATTATTGAAGAGCTTAGCAAATCACTCGGATTTAATTACACTTTCGAAGTACAAACAGACAGCGTTTATGGTTCTTATATAAATAAAACAGGAAAATGGTCGGGCATGTTGGGAAAAATTATAGAAGGGGTAAGAATCTTGACGAGTATATGCTCATTTAATAAATCAAACAAATTAACTCTGTCAAAGAAAAAAAAAATATTAAAATTGTTTTCAACATGAAATTGAATCAATTAGAATTGTAAAAAAATTATTCGACCAATTAGCAATATTACTTTTTGTATTTTTTCTAGCGAGCAGATTTAGCAATTACCGATTTAACGATAACGTCCGATCGTGAAAGTGCAGTTGACTTTACGATGCCTTTCATGAACCTAGGTATATAATTTTAATGAGAAATTATTTTCAAACAATAATATACTTGATAACTCTAATAAAATTAAATGTATATTATTTATTCTAATGAATCATCGTTTAGGTATAAGTATATTGTATCAAAGGCCAACGAAAGCACCGCCCAGTTTCTTCTCGTTTCTTTCGCCATTTTCTAACGACGTTTGGTTATGCCTGTTAGGAGCATTTATCTTTGTGTCAGTGTTATTCTCCGTGATCGGAAGATTGTGTCCAGCGGAATGGAACAATCCTTATCCTTGCATCGAAGAACCCGAGGAGTTGGAGAACCAGTTCTCGTTGAAGAATTCCTTTATGTTTACCATAGGAAGTATAATGCAACAAGGTTCCGACGTTGCACCTATGTGAGTCGATTTATCGATCTTTCCACCTCTTCAAGGTCGAATTTTTCATTTACGAAATTAGAACTTTTTCATAACGAAAAAAGAACATTATTCACGTTTTATTTATTTGATATATTTTCTGGTTAGAAAATGGGATTGGGAAATTCACATTCGTGACAGAGACCTTGAAGGGATTAATGAAATGTCACTAAAAAAAAAATAAATATATTTTATCGAAATATCTAATTTTTCTTCTTACTTTCTTTTTGTTATCGTTTAAAAAATTAATTTTTACTTTTTTAGAGGATTTTCAACAAGAATGATGGCAGGATGCTGGTGGTTCTTTTGTTTGATTATAATCTCCTCCTACACAGCTAATTTAACAGCTTGTTTAGCCATAGCTGCTAACATACCACCATTTAACAACGTCGAGGAATTGGCAAAACAGAAAACCATCAAATACGGTGCTAAAGGTGGCGGATCTACGTTTGAATTTTTCAAAGTAAGTTTCCAATCAAATGATTCTTCCTTTTGTTACTATATTCAATTAGAATTAATAATAAAAAAAATAGCGAATCGATTGTATTACTGCGTTTATAATTAAGTAAAACATTACACAAGTATTCTATAGCAACCCATAGAGGAATTCACGTTACGAGTATAAAAGTAAGACAACGTTCGATACATCAGACGACGAAGATCCTTTGGCTATAAATTAAATATGATTTTATGCTTACCTCGCTTATTTATCACGTTTTTCAAACCATTGTTTAATTCATTAGAAAAGTATCCCGATAAACAAAAAGCTTCCAAGCTTGTAGAATTAGTTAGTTGCTCGCCTAATAGTCAATCCGATGTGAGATATAAATAAATTTTGGTATTTAGTTTACATTTCTAATAGTAGTATTCAAAAACATACCCCCC
>NW_015148970.1:3304032-3390257 GCF_001465965.1 Polistes dominula
TATTTTATAATTGCTAATTTGTGATTTCATCATTTGATTTTTGTATAGTAGGAATCACGTAGTACCAATCCTCAAAAAGAAACGAATGTGAAGATGTTTTTCCCTAGACGAATGTAGAAAAAAAAAAATGAAAAAAAAAAAGAAAACAAACAAAAAATATATTTTTTTTTCAATCGCTTATTATAATTCTCCGCAGGAAAGAGAAAACATAGCCTCTATCTACCTGTTAAATGCTAAAAAATCCTCTGGCCCAAACAATCATCGCTTACTAATTCATCACAAGATGCCATTACATTCGAGTTAGGTAACAGGCAAATGAAACTTAGAAACGGTCATTCTAATTCAGCTCTTTGAAAGAATTATGCCAATTCCAAGGAGGCCTCCTACCAGACGTACAAGGACATGTACAACTACATGATCAGTACCGAGAACGTTTTGACTAAGGACAACGACGAGGGTTTGAAGAAGGTCCTTAATGAAAATTATGCCTTCTTAATGGAATCCAGCTCGATCGAGTACATCATTCAAAGGGAATGCAACGTTACCAAAGTTGGTGGATTGTTGGATCAAAAGGGCTATGGAATTGCTATGAAAAAAAGTAATTTTATATAATATCAAATATTATTAATTTATCGAGATTTATTAAAATTCAATTTTTATTTTTTAGATTCTCCTTATCGTCATCAATTAAATACGGCGATTTTAAAATTACAAGAAAGTGGTAGAGTAACTGAACTCAAAAAAAAATGGTGGACCCAAAAACGCGGTGGTGGTAAATGCGAGGTAAGTTATACCTAAACGTAATTATTATTTTATTATACGTATATTAAAATGATATTTCAATTTTACAGGAAGGTGGTGCACCAAGTTCAGCAGAGGAATTGAATTTGTCTAACGTCGGTGGTGTTTTCTTGGTACTTTTCGTTGGTATTGGATTTTCTTTACTTTTCACGATATTCGAGCTCGTTTGGGATGTTGCTATGAAATCAATCAAAGATAATGTAAGTAAAAATTTTCCATCATTATATTCGTAGATATCCAAATTTGTTTCAATAATTCATAAAACCAATTTGATTTTGTATTTCAGTTATCATTTAAGGAAGAAATGATAGAGGAATTGAGATTCATAGCCAAGTGTACTACCGAGACTAAACCAGTTAGACATAGGAAAAGTTTATCGCAAAGAAGTGGAGAAGATAGTACAGAAGATTGCAGTCCACCTTATGGATTCGTACCAACTGTAATCACAACATCACCGGACGATGATAATTGAAAAAAATCTTTGATTATTATAATAACATCTTTAAATCTATCATTAGTTAGGAACGTTGACAGAAACATTCATTACCATTCGTTAGATCAACTGTTTAAGTAAACAGACCATTCACTCGGTCTAAATTCTAACTGAACTTACCCGAAATAGACAAGGATGAAAATAGCATGAGGATAAACCTAATTCTTTGATTAGCAATCGTATAAATTTCAACTTGGAATTAAATCTACAATTTCGTTCTACTTTCAATTATTGTTGATGCATCTTTTTGTGTGGTATACTATTTATATATATGTGAGCTTCTAAAAAGTATTGAATATCAAAGATAAGACTCATAATCGCGAGAAATCATGTTTTCTGGCATGATCATGTCCATACGATATTTCCTTTTTCCTGACCTAGACAAGACTCCCTCTAACCGTTGGTCTATGAGAAAATAGTTTGGCAGCAGCCATACGATAGTACGGATGCTGCTCAGTCGATGAAGATTCGTTTTAAGTGCCGTTTATAAATTTGACTCTTCTCTTGATAATTCATTAAAAAATCGTATCGTGCATTAATGAGATTAGATTTATTAATGGATTTTATTTATCCTTAAAAAAAAAAAGGTTTGTTGAAGATTTTCCATTAATAATATCATGAAATTAATCAAATGATTTAAACGTATGAAAATTCTGAGAATATTTAATAATAACGATTATTAATTGTATTTAATGCTTTATTAACATTAAATTAAGATTTTTGTAGAAATAATATAGAGTAGATAATATTTGTTAAATTTTGATAAAAATTAAGATAAAATTAATCCTAAAGATACATTTTTACAATCACCGAAACTATGTCACGAGCTGTGCTCATAGTTATACCTCGCTGGTGCGGCTAAAGTTTCTAATTATATCGTATGTACCTAAGTTCGTGTGCCAATGCATTATATAGTTTGAAAACGTGCAGTGTTTATTAGCAAAAAATAAAATAATAAAATAATAAAAAAAGAAAAGAAAATATATATAATCTAGAAATCAAATAAAAAATGAAATGAAATCTAAATTTGTTTCTAATTATTATATACATTGATTGCATTATGTGATGGGTCAATAAAAAACAAATAAAAAGAAAAAAATGATTTTATCACGTTCACAGAATTATTAAAAAAATGCTTCTCATATGCGTCATCCTGTTTTTATTACCTTGCATTCAAGGATTTCCGAGAAGAGTTCCAATAGGTAAGTACAAAAATTAAAAAAAAAAAAAAATAAGTAGAAAATAAATGAGATTCCATTAAAAAAAATAAATATAACATATTTTTTAAATAACTATAGGAGTTCTTTTCGATGGGGATGAAATGATTGAAAGAGCGTTCCATTTATCGATCAAAAATGTTAACAGAAATGCTAGAATATCAAACGATATTAAAGCTTTAACATTAAGATCGGAACAAATTGACACCGATACATTCGATGCAGCAGAGAAAAGTGAGCCTAACAAACATATTTCTAATCCGATAAGATTCTGTTATCCTATTTAAAATATCATTTCGTATTACAAACAAAAGTTAGACAACATAAAAATATTTCTAATCACAAATTATACAGATAATGTGTTTCTTTTAATTTCGATTCGATAAACCAAATAATAATTTTGTACGTAGCGTGCAAACTTTTGGAAATGGGCGTAGCCGGTTTGTTCGGACCGAAAGACAAATCTGCATCGTATTTTGTTCAAAGTATGTGCGATGCCATGGATTTGCCATACATTACAACTAGATGGGATCCTGAACAAACTCGAGGAAATGCAATTAATTTATATCCTCATCCCGAAGTTCTCTCAATGGTAAAAAAAGAAACACCACCCCTTCTTTCCATATAATTTCCACTAACACGTTCGATTTAAATATAATTTTTATCGCGTTTAGGTTTATTACAATATAATAAAAGATTTCAATTGGAAAGAATATGTAATTTTGTATGACAATACAGAAAGTTTGTTACGTTTGCAACGTGTATTGGAACTACAAGAAATAGTTGGTTACGAGATTAGAATTTATCATCTCGGTAATGGTCCAAATTACAGGTAACAAAAAAAAACAAGATCATTATTAATCAAATTTTTTAAATTAAATTCAATAGAAATTAATAAAACTTTGATTATAAACTCAGAGATATTTTACGAACCGTCAAAATGTCGGGTGTCATCAACATAGTGATCGATTGTTCGTACGAAACTTTACCTGTGGTTCTCGAACAAGCCCAGCAAGTTGGTTTAATGTTACAAAAGTATAACATAATCGTAACAAATCTGGACTTGCAAACATTAGATCTGGAACCTTATCAATACTCAGGTGTAAACGTGACGGGTGTAAGAATGATAAATCCAGAAGACCCTTATCTCTTGGATATTTTTAATACTCCTTATCTCGATTGGAATTTAACAAATCCTATGCAATTAACAGTCGATGCAGCATTGGCCTTCGATGCTGTGCAAATTTTTGCTAGAGGTATGGCACTGTTGGAGGACAGTGTTAATGGTAATTTTAAAAAATTAGCTTGCAACGAATCGGATAATTGGGAATTTGGTAATAGTTTGAGCAATTTTATTCGTGCCGTAAGTTCTATTTTCTTATGTTTTTATTTGTTGTTATTTTAGAGATATCATACGTTTTAGAAATGTACAAAATTTTTAATCATTTATTTATTTACTTAGGAAAATATGCATGGATTAAGTGGACCAGTGAAATTCGACACATCTGGATATCGAAGTGATTTTAAATTAGAAATCGTCAGTCTTAACATAGAAGGATTAAATAAAGTTGGTGATTGGTATAGTACGAATAGTATTCGATGGGTACAAAAATCTGGCCTACCAGCTAATGAGATTAAAGTATTGCAAGACAAACATTTCATCGTTTTGATTTCTCTGGTAAAATTCTCTTAAAAACAAATATATTAAAGATTGGAATTATACTTTGCTGAGTTGAAAAGTTTTTCTTTCGATCAAACACATTTTTACTTAAAAAAACAATGAAAACTTTATGTTAAGACTTAAAACTTTTTAACTAACTCACGTATTAGTAATAAATAAAAATGTTTTTATTTTTGGGGAATTTTTTTTTTAGACATATCCATATGGAATGTACAAAGAATCACCTGATTTGAGAACAGGTAATGATCGTTACGAAGGTTTCGCTGTTGACATCATAGACGAAATGAGTAAACAGTTAGGATTTAATTATACTTTTGAAGTACAAGAAGATAACGTTTATGGTTCTTTGCAAAAAACTACTGGAGAATGGAATGGGATGATTAGAAAAATTAGAGACGGTGTAAGTTTAATAATCAGGTGGATTTTTTGTTTCAATAATTTGTACTTTTTTCAAAAAGAAAAAAAAAATATTATTAATATATCGGTATAGTGTGTATAGTCAGTGCTGCTATCTGAAACACTATCGGTAAGGAAGCAATCTTACTCCTGACACGTTCTTCCAAGCATCTTACTTTTAGTCGGTACAGAGACTTACTATAATAATTCATTAACATTATTATACGAATATTAATAAATAATTAAATAATTTGTTTATTGCAGAAAGCAGATCTTGCTATTACAGATTTAACGATCACTTCTGAACGAGAGAGTGCGGTAGATTTTACAACACCCTTTATGAATTTAGGTAGAATTAATCTAATTTTTTTTAATAAACAATATTAATTGAAATAAAAAGAAATTAATAAATATATTATATTATTATTATTTTTAGGTATAAGTGTACTCTACAGACAACCGACACAGGCACCACCAAGTTGGACTTCATTCCTTTTACCATTCTCTTATGAAGTATGGGGTTGCATTTTTGGAGCATGGATTGTCGTGAGTCTTGTATTGTATATCAATGGAAGAATGAGTGCAGCCGAATGGACCAATCCGTATCCTTGTATCACCGAGCCAGAAGAATTAGAAACACCTTACACTATGGTTGACACTCCATTTTTCACTATTGCAACTTTACTCAACGGTGCATCTGATTTTGCTCCTGGGTGAGTTAATTTATTATAAATTAAATTTTATACTTCTAGATAATAATAATTATTATTAAAACAAAGTAATAACATAAATTGCAAAATTTAAACCGAAAATTCTGGCGCGTAGAATTTTTATTTACAAAAAAATTATGATCATTCGATTATAGAAGTTATGGTGTTGAATAAGAAAATTACTTTCTTATCGTTTCGAATTTATCGTGATGATAAATAAAATGTGAAAAGTAACTCATTTATCATTCTCGAAAGGAGAACAAAAGATAGAGCAACGTTTTCTACTCTAGCATACTTACATATATATATACATAATACTATACATCTTAACTTCTCGATTAATGGTTACCTGCAAGTGACAGAAGCTTTTCGTTTAAAAGAAACAGAGAACGTTCTTTAACCCATTTTTGGGTATTCTGAAAGGAACCAAGTGAAAAGTACTAATAATTCTTCGATAATGTCACGGATCGATACGATAAATTTTGAAAATTTCAACCTAACTTAACGTTTGATTCTTATTATTCATATATAATGTGTGTATACATATATGCGTGTATCTTTTGAGAAAGAAAATTAATTTTTTGTTTATTTTTCATTTTGTCAAAACTAATCGAACAAAAATATCGAAAGTAATTTAAAACGGTCTTTTCAGACTCTTCCACTTAGCTACAGCACTTTACCCGAGCAAATATTTTTGTGACCCTGAATTTTATCGTCTCTTTCACTATAATATACTCACGGTACATGTTATACGTGTAGAATTACCAAACTGGTTTTGAATTAATTTTCGTTCGTTTCGCGTCAAAAATTTTTGGAATTATTTAAAAATTTCAATGACCCCGTTTGGGGTCACCACAAACCACACTTTGAGAACACTTGGTTTAAAGAATGGACGTGTCTAGAGATGATATCTTCATTCGTATAAGCAAACAGCAGGTATTCGTTCGAGTATGATCGATTATTAATCTTTCGATTTTACTTTTTTTTTTTTCTTAGAGGTATTTCAACGAGAGCAATAGGTACAACATGGTGGTGTTTTAATCTAATAATAAACGCAACTTACACTGCTAATCTAGCGGCAGCTTTATCTACCAGTCCAACAGTGTGGCCCTTTACGAAGGCAGACGAGTTGCCCTATCAAAAAGAAATCAAATACGGGGCGAAGAGAGACGGGTCTACAATCTCGTTCTTCAAGGTAAGAACATTTTTTCACCAACGTACAGTATTAAATGAAAAAATATGAGTAACATGATCGATCGATCAATTACGAATTAATCGTTATAATACATAATCCAAAGAAAAATTCATTTCTTTATCTTTAATTATAAATCTGATTTATGTGCTGAAAGTATCAGTAATTTAAAAAAAAATTTATTTTTTACTGCAAATGATATTCATTTGATAATACTGTATGATAATTAATTATGTAATTATTACATGAGTGACTCAGTTTTTTTCTTTTAATTTAATTAAAAAGTTTTATATCAGATAATGAGAAATTTATTTTATAAATTGAAATTCATTTGAAACAGTTTTTTAAGAAATCAATGTTCTTCAAATACAAATGTATAATGCATGTATGTATTTAAATCAAATATCAATTAATCATAATTTGAAATCTACCATATCAAGACGGCAACTTACGAGCCCTACAAACTTATGTACGATTACATGATGGAACACGCAAGCGAGGTTTTAACGGATAACAATGAGGAAGGTCTGAAAAAAGTGCAGCAAGAGAATTATGCATTCTTCATGGAATCTACGTCAATAGAATATTTTACACAAAGAAATTGCAACGTCACCAAAGTTGGTGGTTTGTTGGATCAAAAGGGTTATGGGATTGCCATGAAAAAAGGTATACATTTAAAGTTAATTATCAATTTTTTAACACAACGCGTATATAAATACAAACTGTTTCGAGCATATATATATATATAATTTAAAAAAAAAAATACTTATTATCTTCTGTACATGTTCATCTGTAATATATAAAATATACTTTTTTTGAAAATGAAGCTGTTTGAAACAGTCTGTAGGCGTATTATTCAAAACTTTTTATATTGAAAGAAAAAAAAAATAAATAAATGAAAAAGAAAAGTAAGAAAGAAAGAAAGAAAGACGATGTAAGGTAAAAGAAATATATGCTGTCCTTGCAGATATATATTATCGGAACCAGCTAAGCGGTGCGATACTGAAACTGAAGGAGTCTGGCATAATAACCGAACTCCAAGATAAATGGTGGAGGCAAAAAAGGGGTGGGGATAAATGTAGCGTGAGTACATCGATACAAATCTTGATATAATTCGATCGTTAATGGGCGTCATACGATTTTCTCATTCTCTACCATGTGCTTCTGATTAATACTACCTGTTGATAATTATATATTATACTATCTTATACGATTTTATTTAAAGAATCATCTCGAGTTACTAAAGTTTTCTTATTTTCATTTTTAATATTCGTTCTAATCGTTAATATCGCACGTTTTTAGGAAAAACCACCTGCAATAGCCAATCCGTTGAATTATGAAGACGTCAGTGGTGTGTTTATTGCTCTCGGAAGTGGTCTTGCTGTATCCTGGATTGGTACACTTTGGTCTTTTATCTGGAACATACGGAATGTTTCTGTTACCGAAAATGTAAGTTTTAATCATTTAATGTGCATTAGGTTTCATTATAATATTTCTTATAATTTTCCTATTTTTCATAAAACAAAAAGTCATAAAACGAAAAGAATAGTAAAAAAAAATTCTTGTGTATTTTCACATAATTATTATTGACAGGTTCCTTTCAAGGAGGAATTCATGAGCGAATTGAAATTTCTATTAAAATGTGGTGGGACAAAAATAGTTACGAGAAGAAAAAAATCTTCGACCACGTCAACGGAAGATGATACGAAAAAACCAAGTAGTTAAATTTGATGGAATAAAAGAAACAAAAAAGAAATCTCTTCGATTAGAAAGAAATCGATTAAGAATTTTCAATCAACCCCTGGGTGTGAATTAGGGTTTTTACGATAGGAAGGATTTAATAACGGATGAGGAGGAGGAGGAGGAGAAAGGAAGAAAAAAAATCACTTTTGGAATAAGAAATGATTGTAATGAGTTAGATGGAAGGTATTATTATTATAATAATATTCAACGTTATTCACGATAGGCCTAATATCGAAATTAGAGAAGAGTGTTTTTGTCTGTTTTTTGTTTTTTATTTAAAATATTTTTAAAAGCTTATAGAGAATAGGCATAGGACCACGCGACTAATGGTGGAGGGGGGAAGGATCTCTCTTTCTCGAGATCCATATAGACCAACCGTGGTCTATCGCAAAAGAATATAACGAAATTAGTGATAATAATGGTGAGCGGCGCTTTAATAAGCATTAGGTGTAACAACCTTCTGTCGTAAAAGGGCCGCCGCCAAAGGGTATCTCTCTCGGTGTAACGAAATTGCTTGCTCGTAAATATATGTTCGATGGACAGGCGAAACACACGATGTGCGTGCGCGAGCGCGCACATTGACCTTAATGAAGCTACTTTTCTGGCATAGAAAAAAGAAGAGAGAATATAAGAAGATAAAAATACAACGAGAAAAGGAAAGAAAAAAAAATAAGAAAGAAAGGAAGGATTAGAAGATCGGCGTGGTCCTTCAAAAAACGAGAATGTGATCGTTCAAAGATCATTTATGTAAATTTAAATGATCTTCATTATTATTATTCTCTTTTTCTTTTGAGATGATTACGAATTAGAATAATTTATTCATTTCTTATGTGAAGTAATACGCTTAGGCAAATATTTCTTCTTTTTTTTTTTCATTTAAAGTATTACTGTTATTTTATTTATTATTATTATTTTTTTTTGTTTTTAATGGAGTTACTTTTATAGAAATATTGAATGAATAGAATTAGTGTTGTGATGTAATTTGAAATATACATTAATACTCGAAAAAATATTTATTATTACCGTAATAATGTTAACTCTGAAATTTGCTTTGGTTTTATATAAGGTATTGTTTTTTCTAATCAATTTTTTAAAAGATACGGTCAGAATGGATGATAAGCTAAATAAGAATTTAAAATAATAATATAAATGATTTGGATCATTTATGGATTTTTCACGTATAAAAATAAACTCATTAATTTGTTCATGTCACGTTTAGGTTGGATTTAAAATCAAAATAAAAGATAGAGAGAGAGAGAAAGGAAAAAAGTCGAAAATTAACGAAGAAAAAAATATAAATAGACAAAAAAGTCATAGCGGAAAATTGTAGGACGAGTAGTAATAGTCGTAAATGAGGGATTTTAACGAAGCCAGGCCACCGGTTCACTTTCTACAAGCGATAACTAACTCGACGCGTTCGTGGGAAATAAAAATGAAGGAAAAGGGTTTCGTTAAATTCCCGTCTTTACGATCTTAAGCCGTCACGCGAAATTAAAAAGTCATTCTCGTCTTGTTTAAAAAATAAACAAAAGTAAGCAATGCGTCTTTATCAGTCGAGTTCTTCGATTTTTGTTAATGTTTGACGTCGTTACGACGTGACGTTGCCGTAAAACGATGCGACGTCATGCAAAATACTCGAAGAAAAGTGAAAGAAGGAGAAGAAGAAGAAGAAGAAGATAAAATCACACATAAGAAAAAGGATAAAATTTCGAAAGATATATCGCGTGTTTTCTTACGATACATGCGTGCTCTCTTTTTTATTATTTATTTATTTATTACCAACGAGATTCCTTGCGATCGAGTGCTTTACATTTTGTAGAAAATATTTGCAATAGCGTATAAACGTGTTCCACCTTCTTACTTCTACTTCTTATTTTTATTTTTGTTTTCTGATTCTTCTATTCCATCTTCTAACAAATAATCAAATCGAACGTTACACCTTACATTACACTTTAAGATAGCACTCTTACCCGCATCTTCGAAGGATCGTAAAATTTTACAGTATGACTTAAAACATGTGTGTGTGTATGTGTGGATGTACGCATATGCGTGTAACGCTTTCAACGTGTATCGATTCTTTATAATAAAACACTTATCGAAGTAGAAAATATTTTCTATCATTTGTTATATAATATAATGAAATGATACTAAATAATTAAATCATAGGTAAAACATTTTATTTTAATTATTTTATTTTAATGTCATCATTTTAAATATGTTAGCTTACAGAAAAAAAGAAATTAAAAAGAAAATATTCTAAGAATAAAAATATCAATTTAACGTTCTAACAAATAAGTTATTTCGATAGATGAAATTTATACGATCCCATAGATTTTGTTAAATGTTCAAGGCGGTTCTTCTCATTGTCAGTCGAACAACATCGTGGGTGGGAAACACATACTTTCTCGAGGTAGTATTAAAAGACCATTAAACGAGGGGACATGACGTATGGCTTTGTGCGTATGCGAGTTCTACGGTGATTCTTGTCTCTGAAGCTACTTTACTTAAGAAAGAGACAGAAAAAGATCAAGTAAAAAGAAACGAATTCTCTCTCATGTAGCTGCTACTTAGCTACGCTTTAGCTTATCTTTACGTAATCGCACCTATAAATGATTGATAAAATTATTCGAAATCATGATTATGTATATTATATTCCATTTATATAAAAAAGAACATAACACAATCATTTATTCGTATAGAATTAGATGTACAAAACATAAACAAGTTGTTATCTCGAGTAGAATAAAAAAATATTATTGATGAACAAACATAATTACGTATTTTCTTGAACAAAATTTTTGTTAGGTAAATAGCAAAGAAAAAAGGAAAAAATTAGATTAAAAACAACCCTAAAAAAGGGTAATTTAAAAAGTAGCGTCTTATATATTATTGTTTTAAGAAGAAACTTTTTTCATTTTTTTTTCTTTTTTTGAAAAACGAAAGAAAATCAAAACTCACAGTTGTGAAATTACAAGAGCGTACTCGGCCACGTTAAATTATTTCCAAGCGAAGACATTAACATTGTTGCAACAGGTACTATTTCATCGGACGCGTTCGTTCGAGCTACGATTTATAGTCCCTTGCCCGTTAGAAGTCGGAGCTCGAGCGGTATAGGCTCGAAGATTTAAGACCGGTACACTCGTCGTCGTTCTCAGTGTTGTGCATCGTCGCGACCAAAGTCACAATGAATTTCTAGCAGACGAGAGAGAAAGAGAGCGATAGAAAGAAAGAGAGAGAGAGAAAAGATGCTCCCGAAGTACCCCGTGTATCATCGTTAAGGGCGATGACAAGGCCGAGAAGGATGTAAAATTAGCACGAGCTTTGCTTTACTTAAATCGATTCAACCAAGGTAAGAAAAAAAAAAAAAGAAACAATATTCGCGATAATTTATATCGCTATTCTCTCATAATTTTTTTCCTCATTTTTACAATAAATTTAAACCAGTCAAAAAATATTCAGACTTCCGGCTTCAAGAAATTTAATATATGAAGAGAATAAGATCTATAATATGTAAATTTTATATATATATATACATTTTATTTTTATTTCTATTTTATATAAGAGTTCATTAATTAGCAGGTATATAAATGTAATTGGAATGAGCGCGAGTATTAATGTAAAATAAAATCCTTCAATTACCTATCATATAATAGTTTGAGAAACATTTAAATTGCAATATTGGAAGAAATAAAAAGTAGTTTATAAGGTAGTTTAATTAAGATTCCTTTGGTAAAGTATTTAACGATATAAATCAATAGAATATAGTGAATCATTATACCATTCTATATAATTTGTCATAAATAGAGAGAGAACTCTTTGAAAGGCTTTGGAGAAAGGAAGGAAAACTTGATTCGGTAATCTTAAAGATTCTACTTCGTGAGTTCGAAGATGCGGGTAATCACTATAAAAAAAAAAATAAAAAGCAATAATAAAATAAAATAAAATAAAATGAAAAAAAAAAAAGATCAATGAAAGAGATTGAAGAAGGTAGGTTCGTGTAGTCCTTAAAAGACAGGTAACAAAGTAGTATATCATGAATATGTTAACTCGACAGTAGTTTCTAGCGTGCTCGTGTGTGGTGTCTAAGAATTATCATCGAGAGAAAAAAAGAGATTGGAAAATCGATTAAGAAATTACAGAGTGCTCGATCTTTCTGAACGACTTTTAAATCTCAACGTAAGTAAAGTTTTTTTTAAAGTAGTATACGATTCAAGTTTGAAGGACAGCTACGAAAGCGAAGATAAAACATAGAACGAATGAAGAAAATTGCATTTCCAGAGATTGGAGGTCGTCGGTTGTGTTCGTACGGTTAACTCGTTAAACTTATGAGATTACAAGGAATGAGATTTTCTGGGTTAGGGATTGATAAATACGATGCTAATAGCTATTATCGTTTCACGAGCCTATCTCGAAGAAGGTGGCTATTCAAGGTTGGTATGCGAGAAACCAGCATCCCTTCTTTCAAGATGTGCTTCACAAACGTCATAAAATAACTGAAGGAAAGATAACAGCCGGTAGGTACAAAGAAGAATCTTCTTCATCTTCCTCTTATTTTTCTTTTTCTTTTAAAGAGGATTGAAAGAAATAAAGATAAAGAAAAGAAAAAAAATGAGAGAGGAAGAGAGAGAGAGAGAGAGAGAGAGAAAGTATGTTTGTGAATTACGTGAACACAGCAGCCACCTGTCTTCTACCTAAGAAAGATTTGAAACTCTAAAACGATATTGCGAGCTCTTGAAGTTGCAAGCTCGTTCTCTCTTTCTCTCTCTCTCTCTCTCTCTCTCTCTCTCTCTCTCTCTCTTTCGACGTCTAGCTCTAACTTTACGATCGTTCTTATTCGAGAAAGTAACTACGAAGGAGTTTATGACTCTTTGGTAGTATTCTCCGAGAGGATGCCAATCGATGATCATGATCATCGTTCATTATCGATTCTATTAGCTTGAACAGTATAGTAGTTAATGGTCTAGACGAGTGAAGAATAAAAAGAATCAAATAATAAAAAACATCATTTCTATAACTTCCGTGTACAATTTAACCATGGTTTTTATTTACCGATCAATACTTTATTCGTTTTCTTTGTTTATCATTTTCATTTTATTTATTTGTTTTTCTTTTCGTAGAATTCTTTCACGGTACCGAAAGTATGGTAAGAAAATCTTTTCTCGAAGAATTTCTACGAAAAGTAAATAGGTGTATATATATACAGGTTGAAGAGGGAACGTAGATTTCAAAGAGTGACGTGTCAACGCGTCTCGCGAGAGCAAAGCGACAGATCCTGAAAGCTAAAGGAAGATTAAGTGCCGACTACGAACGGACAATGCGACGTGTACGTCGAGAAGCCGTGGAGTAACGCGTTCGAGGACACCTTGTCACGAAAACCTTCTCGTCTCTGTCTTACCCCTTTCGAGGTCGAATAAATCGATCCCTAGGAAAGAAGTAACTGTCCTTTTCTTTGCCATCCTCCTTCTCTCTATCTTCTTTTTTTTACTCTTTAAAATAGATATTTTATTTCCGTTTACTTGATCGATCAAATAAAATACCTACTCCCCGATTTCGAGTTGTAAGAAGTTCATCCCTTAAAAACGAATTCATTCCTGGAAGATAATAAATAAGAACTACTCTTAAGAGGGTTTATTTATTTGATCAATCTAATTTTTTTTTGTTAACATTTTGCCTCAGTATTTTGTCAAATAGCAATTTGATTTATCATAAATAATAATATTGTTCAGTATTTAAAATGCTATCTAGAACGAAAGAAGGAAAACCAAAAATTTCAAAAAAAAAAAAAAACTAAAGTATTGGATTGTTCGGAAAGTATTTTGTACTTTTTACACAAAAATTTCAATCCAATTTAATAAATTGTATTAACCATACATGTAATTATTGCATATTATCGAGTGCGTTATAAATTTATGGCTAAGTATCGTTTCATTTATATAAATATTTCTATTAAGTCATAATATTAGATAAAATGATACAAATCAATTGAAAATACACTTTGTTGTAAATCTTCTCGAGTAAATCTTACCTAACGAATTTATCGATCTGATACGAATACAGAAATCTATTCTTATCAATGAATACATGTATTAGCGCGCGTGTACATGTATTCATTAATAACGTATAACGAATCTATTAGGTATAGGTTTAGCTTTGAAAAAAAAAAATAAAATAAAATAAAAGAAATGAATCATCTTTTAAATGGGATCTGAGAACGTTAACGATTATAAATAGCAGAAGGTAGAAGAATTCGTATAAGGTAAGAGTGTTTTTCGATAAGAGAGTCCGTGTTCGATAATATTATCATACATTTAAAGTGCATTCAACGGTGAAGATATCCCTGATCATGAGTAGAACTCATGACAGGAGCTATTACTATAGTATTACTTGTACCACGACTTTCACCATCGTCTTCGTTGTCGTCGTCTTCGTCTTCGTATTCCTCTTCGTCTTCGTCTTCGTCTTCGTCTTTGTTCAGTCATTTTCGTGTGTACGAGAGAAACCGATACGAAACACGGCTACTACTTTACTTCTTGGCTGTACTTCCTCTGTGTGTACTCCTGTGAGATTAATTTAAAGAGCTCGTTTCTCGGACGCAGACACGAGAAGAGAGGTAAAATTTAATTACGCTTGGTATAAAGTCGAACGAGATATTGTGGGAATATACCGACGAGAAACGAGAGAAACCTTTATACACCTTTATAATACCAATACATTTAATCGCAATAGATATATATATACATATATATACACACACAAGACCCCAATGTTATTTGATTTTCGAGAAAAAGGGAAACCATACTTTCGATTTGATTATTATGTCTATCACTTAATATCATAATATATATATGATAATAATGTCGTTAGCTAATTTCACTTCAGTCGCGTGTGGGTTCCATGAGCTTTTATTTCTTTTTTTTAAGAAGTATGTTTTCTAATTAGATAATTGGATAATTTACGGTAATTTATTTAACATAAATTTGTACTAAATATCTATTCGGATATATTGGAAGGTAAATATATTATTATCGAGATAAATGGTACTTGAAAATTAACGATGCATCCATGATTTTTATTTTTATACATTTCTCTTTTTTTTCTTTTTTAATATCAATCCGTAACCCTTGTAAAGTTTCAACGAGAAAAAAAAATCAGTCCGTTAAAATATTCCAACCAGTTCGGAAGACGTTACTGTATACCAAACTTTATTAATACATTTGAATAATATTACAAAAGTTATTAGAATAAATGAAACGAAACGAATGGGTCTTCGTATGCAGCAAACTCCACGTGGTGAAACCTGGGCATTCGATGATATTACTTATCTTTTATTATTCGTTTGTATAAAATTGTAAACAACGGAAGTACTATCCAGCTAATTGGCTGCATAATTTATTATATTTCATTGATACATTTTATTAAATTCAACCTAATAAATATAACGTTTTTCATATTTAATGAGACAAAATTAAGTAGAACAAGGATATAATAAATTTATTTGAAAAAAGTCATTTCATCGATTTCCCATTATCTTTTGATTAATTATTCTTTCCGTAATTCGAACAGAAGCCGATATTAACTAGCTGATAAAAGCATAGGATAGAATATTTCCGAACAAGGAGATACAAGCTTGTAGCGGCACTCTTAAAAGAAAGAAAGAAAGAAAGAAAGAGGGAGAGAGACAGAAAGAGAAAGTAGAAGAAGAAGAAGAAGCTCGGTAGTCGCAAAGCAACGCCATCGAGATAAGACAACCATAATTGACCATAACTCTAGGAAATGAAATGGCGTACGGTACCAAGCATCTATATACTGTCGTCCCTTCAGCGTTAGGATATTTAACCTTTGACCTCGCGAAGATGTTAACTTTGGACGCATCTTTTCTTTTTGCACTTTAATGTCACGTCAGTTGAGATTTTTTAAATTTTATTATCTTTTTTTTGTCATCATCATTCATAGACAATAGGATTCAACTGTAAAACTGTCCAATAAGAATAAACGAAGAAAATAATTAATTAGGAGAATAATTTTTTATTAATCATAATTTTTATCTCCCTATAGAATTTTAACTTTCTTGCAAGAGAATTTTTTTTTCAGAGGACTGAGTAGGATCATCTTTTAAAAAATAGCATAAAATATCTATTCAAAAATAATCCGCTATTTTGTATGAAAAGGAATCGTTTAGAGACTATTTTTAAAAAAATGATATATTAATAATATTGAATACCCGTTCTATAAACTAATCCCAAAACGTGATTCCGGTTCTGAAAAGGTCTCGTATAATCGGAATATTTTCAAAGCTTTGAGATCTTACCTTATTTTTCCCCAAAAAAATATTCTTGACACATTTTAAAATTCCTGCACACACCTTCAACCAATGTCATTTAATAATAATAATATTACTTTTTATATTATATTTACATCGTGAAACATAATATTTACGATTAACGATAGATTAAAATTAAAAAAAAAAAAAAACCAAAATGCAGCGACAAGGAGGGGTGTAATATCGTGGCAAAATGGAATCATTCGAGCTGATTTGCGTAGCTATTCGCATACTTGCTCGATCTCGTCCTTATTAGTCTTCAAAATGAGATCGAATGAGAGAGAAGGAGAAGGATCAAAAAGAGAAAGAGTGCAAAGGAAAAAGAGAAAGAGAAAGAAAGAAAAAACAAACAAAAAGGATATCGATGCTTTTCGCACGGGATTCTTACTCGAGCGCGTCATTTGCGAGCAATCATTTTATTTTTAGATCCATGCCGCATTTGGTATCGGCTCTCTTTCCAAGGAGATGAGATACGATACGATTCTCAGTGAAGGCTCGTTACGCGTTCTCCCTTCTTGCTCGATGACGACGGTAATGCTAATGATAGCGTATAACGGTTTAACTAGCAGATGAAAGATACGTTTTTATGTATCTTCTACCATTGAATTTACAATCGATCTTACGATCTACCCACATTTAATATAATATATCTTCTATAACACTTATACGTATACGAAATGAACAAAAAAGGAACAAAAATTATATTTCGCGTCACGTTTATATATAATAATCATTTGTTATATTTATTTATTTTCTACGAGATAATTTTTATTAATTTTGTCAAGATTTTTCTTAAATGTGACATAGAAATGTATAGTATGTTTAACAAAAATTCATGTTAGCAGCTCCTTTTTTCTATAATTATAAACACTTCGTTCTAATAATTTGTGTAAAAATAATTTTTAATTTTTCGTGATCCTTTTGAGGTGAGAAGAAAGGGAAAAAGAGATATGGAAATGTTGTCAATGGAAAAAAAAAATTATGTTAAAAAACATTCTCTTCTTCTTCTTCTTCTTATTTTTATTTTTTTTTTTATTTTCCTTCCTTTCTTACTATGCCAGTACGAGATATTAATTCGCTCCAAGGCACGAGGAGAACACGAGCATAATTTCACGGAGAGTGCGAGAAACATAAAACTTTACGAAGAAGAAGAAGAACTCGGACCTTTTATCGTTCTCCTTGCAAGCACGAGACGTACACCTTTGAAATCGTTGAGAATAAGAAAGAAAGAAGATAGAAGAAAGAAGAGAGAAGAGAAGCCGGTTTTGCATAGAAGAGAAAGGATGTTACGTC
This sequence comes from Polistes dominula, assembly GCF_001465965.1. The sequence continues at coordinate 3,321,879 of NW_015148970.1, forward strand.
TTTCTCACTCCCTGTTTCCCTTTCTTTCTTTTTCTCTCTTTCTTTCTGAATTAAATCACTGATGATTAATATCGGTCAAGATGGGAAACGAAGAAACCACGAGATTTGCACTGGAACAAGCGTAACACTTAGGATCCATGCTCTCTTGTATAATAAATGTAGATATTTCAGATTACAAATTGAAACATCCACGTAAGGGCGTCTTTAAATTAGGTCCTTGCAAGGTCGCGTGAGGGAGAGAAAGAGGATCTCCTTCCAGTTGTTGTTGTTGTTCGATTTATCTGAACCTACGAATCGCGAATCTCCAACTTAACTAGTCTCGTTAAGAAAATACACCCCACATGTAAGCAAATACGTTTCTATGTATCATACATTATTTACGTGATACGTACTTTAATTTTAGTCATTTTTTTTTTTTTATTATAAATAAACCATGTCGACTTATGATGTTGTTCATTACTCTTAACATTATTTCTATTAAAAAAATAATCGTATAATTAAATTGCTTGCAAAATTTTTATTCTAAAACTTTAAATAATTTTTTATTTCATTTATAATCATATTAATGATTTCCAATTGTTGTTTATTATTTTTTACAGATTTTTAAGTAATTGTTCGTATAATTACATTCGTACTTTTGAACAAGGACAACTTGGATAATTTCTTTTCAATGTAGATTTTTATTTAAATATTTTTTATTCTTTGTTTTCGATCGTTATATTAATGACATCATATTATTTTTACGAGAAAAAACATTGATTATTGTTATTACCGATAATAACAATTTGATAGATTTCGAAGAGACGACGTTAAATCGAAAAAAAATGATCGATAAGTATATTCATAGACTGAAACATCAATGTCATTAGAAACATCTTGCTCGATCACTCACCAACGTTATTATACTTCGAGACGCGCGTATATAATAAGACTATGACAAGAGTCATTATCACCTGAACATCATCCAGCAGCGTCATTCACCTTCTCCTCTAACTGCCAACGTTTATTAGCAGTTCGTGAATACTTCCTGGTACTAGGGATCGATTATCGAGATTAACGGTATGGAAAAGGTTTAAGTAGCAAATTAAAAAAAAAAGACTTGAAATGAAATAAATCAAATTAAATCGGATCAAATTAAAGCATTAGACATGTAGACAAAAATAAAACAACCTAACAGAAAAAAAATAATGAGAAGGCAAATTAAATCCTCGTCTTTGTCTTTGATTCTTCTCGTTTAGCAATTTTACGACGGCAATCCTTTGGCAATGTTTTTTTTGATTGTTTTTTTATTTTGTTCTACTTCGTTCACTTCGTTCACAAACTCTTTCTCTTCTATTTCGTATGGGGATATAGCTGCCGGTATACCGTCACCATGCGTCTCTTGCATTCCGCACTAATTGCGAGATGCAAGTGGGCTCGAGACGCTGGAAAGTGAATTTACATAGCAGGCCCTAACGTTCCAGTACCAATAGCAGTTACAACAAGACCACTACCAAGGGCAACTTTCCTCCTTACTCCTACGTCAACTTACCACAGAAAATACCGCCTACCTATCTTGTTCTTTTTATTTATTTTTTTTTTTTTTTTGAATTCGTGCTTCAAAATCTTTCAGAAGAAACGTTTGCAACGATCGTAAGAAAGTATTCACGATTAAAACGTAAATTTTTAAATTCAATAAACATTTCAATGTAATAAATGAGAAATTGATTAAACATCAGTTTGATTAGAAATCAAATGATCAGCTTTGCGTTATTTTTTTTTTATCTTTTCGTTTAATTTTATGGAAAATGAACAAACGTGGTAATGATGGTAAAAATAAATGGAACGAATCGTAAAGTGTGTAATTTACAGAAACATCGTACGTGACTTTCTATTTTTTTGTTTGTTCTTAGTTTCTTGCAATTGTCTCGCATAGAAGTTCACAAAAAAGTAGCTTTTACGTAGATACATCTAGGATTGACTTGAACGTTCTCTAGCATCGTCATAGGGAAGCTTCGGTAAATAGCATTCCTCGTCTAATAATATGCAATTAAGAGAAATTAGATAGGGAGTTATAATAACCTTGCCCTTTCATTAACAAACCGCCGCGGCTAGAGATATTTTTCTAATTCTATCGGTAAAAAACGGAGCGAGTTTAGCAACAAATCCGTATTTCCTATTTTTCGTTCTACTTTTCAATACGTTTATCTATGAATACGAAATGAGACCTAATTTCGATATTTAGATTGCAGTTCGATAAATTATTTTTATTTCCAATTAGAACAAAATTATTATCAACGTATTTTTTACATGGACATTTTTATGGAACAGTTTTATGTAATTCGGGTCCTTTCGTTTATTTTGATGGTCCTCTGCACAAAATTACACGCGAAAGGAACGAAATTAAAGTTGAAAATAATTTAATAGTCCAATTAGTCAAGTTTGAACATACGCGAATAGATGTTAAAACGATGTTGAATTTATTCGAACGAATGAATTAAACGAACGATTGAGAACGTAAACACAGGTGCAAAATAATATCGTACATCTTTTAGAATTCATTTTCAATACTATCCTTGTGATAATAATACTTATAAATATCAATAACGTATCGCGTATTTGCGTTAAATATTTGAGGATGATCGTAGATCGTTAAAAAAAAAATTAATTTTTTTTTAATCTAAACATTTATCGACACATTTATCGTCATTTAACATATTTACTTTTTGTTTTGGCAAGTAAAACTTGCAACTAACTTCATCTCGCAAACATATTGATCGTTTAGAACATACATAATACTCGTGTTTTCTGTCTTGAAACTTGATATCCGAGTTATAACTTAAATTATTTGCAATTGAACATTTTCTTTTTTTATCTCTTCATAAAATTAAAGCTCATTAGATACCCGGTGGTCTCGCAATAGTAAACCGCTAAAGAGTTAACGAGCAATTGGCACAGCATGCTCGTTAGAAAATACCAAAGATCGGGATAGTTTTAAGACTTACAATTAGAATCGTGCACGTTACGTTTGAAATATCGTTACAAATTTATGTTCTTTTATCTAATAAAAAAAAAAAAAAGAAAAAAATACATTTTGTTTATTCTTGAAATTTTATTTACTAGATTATTAGAACTGTGACAAATTTATGATTGATTACTATTTCAAATAATATCGCGCGTATTGAATATTAAGCAAAATATTACAATATATTAATTAAAATGATCTAAGCATTTTCTCAAATATATTTTTATTATTCCTATATGCGTCAATAATTTCTTGAATTTTTTTTAATTAACAATATTTGTATAGCGTATTGATAGAAGAATAATAAAAAGATGAATGGGCCTATTAAGGACACTTGTTCATAAATAAGAAGATCCTTTTATATGAATAATAAAAAAAAATAATATGATCAATAGGATGGAAGAAGTTAATAAAAAGAATAATAAGAATAATAAGAGAATAAGAGCCTTGTACAAGAGGATTACGTTTCTGAGATCCAGCTTCGGAGGATGTTCGAGACGGCAGGCAGGATTCGTCCTCCTGTTCCTCTTGTGTTCCTATCTAAGAATTCCTCTTCTCTCACTTCCACCCGCTTACCTTCGTTCATACGTTCATATGTACGTTCGTTCCTTCGTTCGTCCCTTCAGAAGAAGAAGAAGAAGAAGAAGAAGAAGAAGAAAGCGAGCTGGATGGTAGGAGGATTAAAGTGTCCTTGCCCAAGCAGAAAGAGAAGGACTGGCTCACCCCGATGGAGAATACGAAAGAATTTCTTTCTCCTTCGAGGACGAGGACAACGACGACGACTACGAAGAAGAAGAAGAAGAAGAACACGATGCCATGAGATAACGTCGTTCCGGTTCTCGAAAGAGAAATGAGAAGGAACATGTTCGTCAGCTGAGAGTAAAATATTCTAAATCTATGTATTATATATCACATTGGTAAATATATGTTGGGCTATTAAAAAATTCCTGACGATTTATTCGAGTTTAATGCTGAAGTATAGGATGTCTGGAAAGTTCATCAACAAAGTATATTAATATATTTATAAATTATCATAAACTTTAATGGTTGTATCAACGTACACATAACATCAGTATTAAATATCAAACATATTTCTTATCTCGTGTGTCGTTTTTGATACACTTTAAAACTCATTACTAAGATAAATAATATTTTTCTCATTAAAATTTCTGATTATATAATGTAGAATCAAATGACAACATATTTTTGCTCGCTTGGAAAAAACTTTTCAATGCTACAAGATGTTAACTTTCAATTTTAACTTATATTGCGTAAATTATTTTTTTTATATCTTTACGAATACCGAAATATATACATTTTCAGTAAGGAAACAGATAAAAATAGGCAAATTTCTTCAATATATTAAAATTTATAGCTAGTACCGTTTTAGTTGGACATGGCACGGTATAACGACACTTAGTCAAATGCAGTTTGCCAAGGAATGTGTTAAAATATAGGGAAAAATGAAAACCCAACAGCTCTTCGTATTACTCGGAAACCGTTAAGTTCACGAACATTCTCACGATATCTTCCTCGATCGGTTTATAGGTGGTATACTATAGCCGCGAATTATCGCGTAAATAAAATCCACTTTTACGAAATAAATGAATATTTGGAAAAAAAAGAAAAAAATGTCGAAGATTAGAATTGAGACGCGTTGATAACCCGACAGGATAATGATCAACGGAAGCCAACGTCTATGACAGGATTCAAGAAAGATCTTTACTTCGTGTCCAAAGCTGATCCTCCTATAGCTTTTAAATTACGACTTCATTCTCGCCTCCAGCAAAGTTAGCTCGAGACGATAATTATAGGACGTCTAGCAAATCAAGGTATACTTGTGTGTTGTTATTCCATGAGTACCGTAAGTCTTCTGACCAATCGCTGAGATACTACGTGCTGATCAGTATGATTAGATTTAAATGCTTTTAGTGCTAAGGAAGCCATTAAATTTTTTCTCTCTGTGATATGAAAAAAAAAATTGTTATTTTAAGAATATAAAATAAAATTTTGATTCCTTCCTTCTTTGTGTTTCAAGTACCAGGAATATTATAGATGCTGTGTCATCTCTTATACGTAAATAAAAAATATAAATTATAATTATAATGAAATAATAAAAATAAATTAGATTTGTCTATTTTTCAAATATATTCTTTTCATGTTTCTAATGTTGGAAAGATGACTCTTTGTGTTTATAGGTACTAGATACTAGAGAAACAGGTGCAGGTAATCCGTTAATCGGTGTCGTCATAGGTAAGAGCAAAATCTTCTTGGATACTGGATATAAGCGAGTTATTCTGGTAGAAGAGGCAACCAACCTAGTGTAGACTCACGAGGCACACGAAGGAACTTCTTATCCGCGATCTCCAACGAGCTCGTCGCTAACTGTTCATTTGTCGACGAGAGTTAGCTACGTAACAGAGAGAACGACGATCCATCGACCTACTCGTGAAGAAGAAGAAGAAGAAGAAGAAGAAAGAAGAATAATAAGAAGAAGAAGATCATGCTAACATATCCGACGACTTCCGGAACTAGAGAATCGATCATTTGGCGTATTACACAGACTATCCTTACGACTGATTATCCTAATAAATCATAAAGTTTTTCAATTTAACTTAAAGCTACAAGTCACCGTGTCATTGCTATGAGAAATTTCATATTTACAAGCTTGATTAATGAAATTGATCATTTCATTTTCTTTTATTATTCCAAACACACACAAAAAAAAATAATAAGATAGCAATTTGCGTAAAGAATAATTTCAATAGAATTAATTACATAACTTGGACTTTACGAGGATCATTTGCATCGTATGAAAGATTCTAAAGAATATTTGAAAAATTAGGTCGAGCATATTTATTTAATACAATATGAATAGCTAGACTTTAACGCGTACGTCTCGCGTGCATTCTTTAGCGTACGAGAGTAGCATGAATTACTCTTTGAAATTGGCACAAGAAAGAGATGAACGTTGAGAAAGCTTTAACGTTATGGATCTACGTATGTATGACTTGACTGACGTCTCTTTTCTAAAGGGCTACTAACGTAGATACATACATAGTTACATACCTACACGTGGTAAGAACATAATTAAGATATCGCTAGCTCGTGTGCCATTATCATTATTAACGGCGATCAGCCTTAATTGACTTCCGCAGGACGATTAACGACTTTTCTTACTTTTATTGCACGATAATGACGCAGTCTACTGTACGAGCGTTAAATGTACATCGAGTTCTCTTTCTATCGATCTTTTTTCACACGCTTTTCTTTTCAGACAGTATAATTAGAATAGGGAATAAGGTAAAGAAAAAGAATTTGTATTTTTTGTTTTAATATTTCTTATCTACAATAGAACAATTCATAAAATTCGACTCATGAATGACAACGTTTTGGATAAATTTTGTAATAAAAAATTATTAGCATTTTATTAACACTAAATGTATGCCTAGTCAAATGAATCATGATAAATATCAAACGAAAAATTAAAAATATTTTCAATAATTATTATTTAAACTACACGATTGTAATCTATAAACAGTTGTAAAAGATAGAAATTAGAGATAAATATCTGATGAAAATTGATCGAAATTTAATATGAAATAGAATTAAGCATATATAAAAGGTAAGAACATAAAACATAATTTCCTTTCTCTGTTCAACTAAAGCTAAGAAATCGTTCCCAGCGTTTTGTTCGTAGCTGTCGAACAAGTAGACGGACAGGATCGTTACAAAGATCGACGCGTAGCAAGAAGGACAAAAAAAGTTCGTAGTACCGTTCTAACGAGTGAAATAACACGATGTGCTGGTGAAGTAGTAAGTACGTGTATGCACGAGCGTGGACATGGAGAAGGACAACCGTTCCACTGCTGAGTCGCGTTATTATCCACGTTGTTTGGTGTCCACCGTGCATGCTACGACGACTAGAAGAATGATGAGAGAGAAAGAAAAACAGAGATAGACAAAAAGGTAAACAAGGAGAGAGAGAGGAATAGAGAAAGAAATGCACGTGTGGGTTACGGGTTCGTCGTACGAGAACCCCCACAAGAGAAAAAGTATCGAATCCACGTGCACACGAAGTTCACCTTTCCTGTTAAATAAAGAAAGAAAGAAAGAAAGAGAAAGAAAGATTACGTAGAAAGGAAGAAACGACTATGGTTGTACCATTGTCGCGTGCCATTGTCCAACGAACAAACGTACGAGCGATCGTTTTAACGAGCTTCTCTAATGACCCTACACGAAGAATACGAATATCATGAACCGTTCGTTAACATCGATGGATCGAGTATTCGAAAACACATCCCATACGCGGATGTTACTACTTTAAAAGAAAAAACATTCACTTACACGAACTCCTCAAACGTTTTACTTCTTGTGTATATATGGTATTAAAAAATTTATCGAGTAAACTAGATTTTCAAAAGAATTAATTAAAGATTTTTTGTTATCGAGGTCTGATAACAAAATCGATAATACCATGATCTGGATTCGTTACAACTGATCATACAATTATATATATTCTTTCATAATTGATAGTATAGGAAATGTATTAATGATTAGTACTCACGGAAAGATCATCTTCATATTACTATGTTCTTCCTTTGAATCACGCCATCTTGGTTGACCGCAATTGTTTGTTCCTTTTAGAGGATTTAACAGATTACAAGAATATATATCTGGATTACAGTAGTCGGTATCAAAGTGGCGTGGATAAATGTACGTGAATTATCGCCATGGTATGAGCGCGACGAATTAAGAGGGAGAACACCAAAAAAATGTAACCAGAGAGAGAAAAAAAAAGCAACAACAACAAGGAAAAAGAAAAAAAAAATAATCTCGTTCGGTTCCAGGATTCGTCCGCAAAGCAAAATGCTATTCGTGACTTCTCGTCGGTTCTTCCAAGCAAACAGTCCTGTTCTTTTTCTTTTCGTTCCATTTGAATTAAGATAATCCTCTTATCAACGAGAAAACGTCACTCTAAAAATCATATACAACTACGTACACGCATATACACGTAAGTATATTTATAATGCATTTTGAAAAGATAAATGTATCAAATATATTATTTCAGAATAAAAATGATCGAATTATATGTATATAAATAAGTTCATTTAAATTTATACATTTGAATATAAAATAAAACATGAGAAATATCGTCACGATCATCACCGTCATGGTCATAATTTATCGATAGCTGTATAAATACACGATTGGAATTTGTCTTTTGCAATGTATACATTCAATTTCTTTTTTATGTATTTTCTCACGTTGAAAATAAAAGATCAGTTCGAATATCCTTCTTATTATTAACGTAAACTCATTCGACGTTAAATAGATATTAAGTAGAACTATTAAGTTATCGATCTATCGAAGCGTTAACATTATCGTACAGTTTTTATTCAAAGTGACTCTGACATGACGGAAGTCGGGAACGTCTATTTTAAGATATTATCTCCAACGATGGACCATCGACATCCTGATTATTACGCGAAAGATCTAGTTTCCAGCAACTACTCTATTTCTATCTCTTTTTCTTTATCTTCCTATTTTTATCTCTTTCCATCCCTTTATTTTCCTCTATCCTTATTTCTATTTTATTTCATTCTCTATCTTTTATTGGGTGTACAATTCTGCTTCCTTCGTTTTTAATGTTTAAAACCCCGTTGAAATCGTTTAAAACGTTTCTTTATTTTTATCTCTCTATCTAAATTTCGATTTCTTGTTCTCTTTTTATTTTTACTTTTTTCTTCTTATATTTCAATCTTACTAATTGTAAAATAGAAAATGAATGTAATAAAAAAAGAAAATATAAAATTGAAGATAAAGTTTAATTTTTAATTAAAATTTTATATTAAGTTATAGAATACCAAAAAGTATTTGTTTATTCGTATAAATTATTATTTCTATTTTTTTTTGTTTCTCTCTCTCTCTCTCTCTCTCTCTCTTTCTTTATTTTGTTATCTACGAATCTTTTTACCCCTTTTTTTTATTTTTTATTTTTGAACATGAAGAAAATTTTCGTTTGGTCATACAGGATACGGGTGAGACGATATAAAATAAAATGATGAAAAAATAAAAGGACAAGAAGGAAAGAGATAAAACGATCGTACGCGATAGAAGTTCATGTTCACGTTTACAATGTCCACGCCCTCGGACGACAGCTGTTCAATTTGCAGTCTCACCAGGGCGCAATAGGAGGCTCTATCTGAAGAGACGATAGAATCTTTCGTGCTTCGGGCGACTGAGAACATTGCGTGGCTCGTAAATGTCCTCCTTCCATCCCTCTTTCTCTCCCTCTATCTCCTCTCTCTTTTTCTTTCTTTCATTTGGAATTTACAAGGATGTACCGAGTTCTTGCGATAACGTTTCATTTGCCATCCAATGAATTGTGCGGTAATAATCGAGAGATTTAAATAGAAGAATTCTTTTTTCCTTATAGACATTCAAATTTTCATTAAATTCATTTATATAATTTTGTTTTAATTATAGAATATAAAACATTATTTAATTCACAATTGTAAATTAATGTCTAATAATTTGTCTAATTTTTTAAGTAATTATACTTTTCCTTATGTGTAATTATCTTTTGAATGGAAGTATTAAATTATTTCGATTTAATATTTTGTTAGATAAAAACATAGATTATATTGAAAGTAATTGCTGACTCGAACAAATATTGTTATGACTTTTACAGTTTCCGACTAAGTGTTCCGTTGAATTTCGACTCGAAAGTATCGATGATTATTATAACGGGTAAGTAAAATTTCAAACATTATCATTTAGATTTGAGTCTCCAGAAGTGACAACATCTTTGCAGTGAGATCTGGGAATCCAATATTACTTTTTATTTAATGTGTATCACATTTTATAACAACAACAGCTGCTTAAATAATCTTTGATTAAATTTTAATAAATCTTACTAAAAATAAAATAAATATACTATTTTGTATAATTGAAAAATATTTTTGTCAAGTGATCAGAAAATTATAGTTACCAGATAATTTATGTTCAAGATATTCGATTATTTTCATTAATATAAATTTCATTTGATTTTATTAGATTTACGATTGTCTTGCCGCTACATCAAATCATTTTCAATTGATTAGATAGAAAGATGAAATACCCATCTATGAAACCGCCTACACTCTAACATAAGATCCTCATTTCCTTGATTTGTCTGCAACAACGCTCGTAAGTATCAATTTTCGCAATATTTCAGGATCGTTCTCGGCGAAGCGTGTCCACACGAAGTTGTTGTACTCTCTCCTCGCCTTGTATTTTGAATCTCTAGACGAGATAGCATTACTTTAACTGTTTCGGAAGGACGTCGAAGGAAACCTATAATAAGGTTGGTAATATACGATGATCGTTAATGTCACAGATACCAATGCCCATTTAAAGATCACTATAGGTAGATTTATAAGACTCTCTCTCTCCCTATTTCTAAACTTGATCGTATAATCTCGACTAATAGTGATATCCAGAATTTATTTAGTATCTTTTCAAATAAAACATCAAATTTTCAATAACAAACACAAATCATTTATCGTCAAGAATTGATTCGTAAATTTGGATACTTGTATATATTTAATATATGAAAATGAAGTAATTTAAAAAATAATCAAGTAAAATATGTGATTTCATTAATTAAAAATGATGTCAATTATATAAATGAATTGTGTTACGTTGAGGTGTAAAAATACATCTATATGTATGAGTATGAAAAATGTTGTAGTATTTTTTCTATTATTGAAAAAATAGAATTCGTAGAAAATAATAACTAGGTGCACAGTTGTTACGAATATCTATATATAGCATGAAGTATACACATAGATGTTATACATAGATATGGTCGATCGTGGTCGCATTTCCAGAAGGCGCATCAGAAACAATCAGTGCGCAGAGATACGTGAACGTGCTTGGGATACAAATCGAATTGGAATTCAACGAACACAAGTCCAATGTTCCAGTGTTTGAGAAAAGAGAGAGAGAGAGAATGAGAGAGAGAAAGAGAGAAAGATAGGTCAAAAGGAACCTTCTATGGATTTCTGCTTATCATTTGCGTATTTCGAAGGAAGAAACGAAGATCGGTGGAAGGATCGATCGATCGATATCGATCGTTTCTACGATCGATCGATTGATCCTCTTGTAACTTGCTTACGTTTTTCCTACAAGAAAGAAAAAGCAAATAACATATCTCGTATTCTGTTCTCTAACTATCTTTCTCTCTATCTTTTTATCTTTTTTTATCTTTTTGATATGCGTTGGAGATGCCATGCAAGGACGAACGACTCGTCCATATAAGATATATAATACATGTAGATAAACACATATACACATAAGTATACGTAGTTATATATATCTAGAAAAGAAAGGAAGAAACTTGACAAAAAAAGATAAGTAATCGTGGAAGACGAATTGGCACGTTGATTGTTCGTCGCGTGTATATGGTAGAACTTTAATGACTTCTCGCCACAGAAGAAGTACCGATGAATACGCATTACGATGTTCTTTCTCTCTCTCTCCCTATCTTTTCCTGTCTCTCTTATAGTAAGCCGCATGACGCTCGACTAGCCGGTTAATTGATTTTTCGAGCAATGATACGGTCGTGACTCGATAATGGTTTAATATATGCCGACGCGTACCACCTCGTCACTCGGCTGCAATTCAAAGTTACTTCTTCCCTTTATTTATTTATTCCCTTTTTCATTTTTTGAACGTTATACAGAAAGTTACGCTTAATAGCCATTAGTTTCTTGCTGAGAGAAGAAAGAATAAAATTTATAAGACGGTGAACCTTTTCAGTAACACAGAGAAGATTCGTAAACCGATCAGCAACCTGTGAGAGTAGAAAATACTAATCGTAATAAGACTCCAATTTCAACATCCAAGTATAAATACGTGTAGGTATATGTGTGTTGTGCGTGTGCATGTATAGAAGAAGGAAATTGCGGTCACCACGATTCTTCTTTGAGCGGCTTTCTACGCAAAAGGGGAGAAAGGAAGTAAAGAAGGAAGGCGATCGGTTGGCTTCAGTGGCACGAGCAAAATGCATACACGGATCGGCACTTACTAGCATATACACACGCGTACACCGTTCTTCTACATATACACGAAGATGAAGCTTGGCTGCTGCACTCGGTTGCAGACAAATGGACGCGAAATCACCGTTATTATTGCAATTTGCAGTCGGTTCGCAGTCTCTCTTTACACGAGAAAGAAAAAAGAGAGGGAGAAAAGAGAGAGTACCTACACTAAGATAAAAGAAAGAAGAGAGTGGTTTAGGGTGTGTGTAGAGGAGTGCCCCTTGAAAATCTTCCTATCGTAAATCCTCCAAGTTTACTGATCTCTACGTTTACTATGTACACAGAATCCATGTTCTCTCTTTGGATGATCACACATACTCCACCTAGATCGATCCTACCCATTCGATCCTCTCATGTTGAGAAGGACTTTCTCGAAAGATTTTCTTGAGCTTAGCAATCATTCCCTCCTAGTCACGACGAGTATTACAAAATTGTTCTCTTCCTTTAAAGGGAGTTACGATAATTGTTACCTCATGCTCGCCAATTGTCGACCTTTTTTTCTTTTCTTTTTTCTTTTCTTTTTTCTTTTCTTTTTTCTTATCATCGAACTAAAATAGATCTTTGATTTATCACGTACACCGAGTGTTGTTGATAATAATTGTTGACAATTAATCTATATAATAATAATAATATTTTTCTAAAATATTCGAGAAAAATATATGCTAGTTATCTTAAATATCCCTATTTATCTTTATCTTTCTATCTGTTTCTCACCATCATGAAGTTATTATATATACATTAGCATCCAGGAAACGATCTAACCAGTCTCTATAGGAATTCACGTTAATTTTAAGGTTTGCCGCACATCGGATTTCTAACGTACGATCTCTCCTGAAGATACGATCATCGTAAGTTAGTTGGGCAACGGCACGAAGCAGTAACGTGCGACAAGGTTGATTCACTGTTTAAAGGATACCAATATACGTGCTTCCGATAGCGCCATGCTCGATTCTAAATCATCGATAAGATTATGTTTGGCTTGTTACAAGTGTCTGCTCATTGCATGGCTAACGTTCATTCCGACAGACAGAGAAAGACAAAAGGAAAAAGAGAATTTCATTGAATAAGGGTTGTTTTCATCTTATTCAAGAATTTATCGACTTTTTCTACAATTTGTCTTAACCTATGTAACGCGTTAATTAATATAAGAAAAGGATACGCATATATAAATATAACCGTGATCCATTTAGCTCGTGTTCAGGTGTGTTTTAAAGACGTCTCAAGATATAATTAACATTAAGAGGACGCTTTTTTACTAGCTAGTTGATCGGAACGTGGCTTACTTACTAAACGAGATATCGAACCCGTTTACTTTCAACTCGAATGTCACAACTTGATGGTATTAGCATCAGGGGATCATCATCGTCATTAAAAGATCGATTAATACTTGGTATACCGTAAAAAATTAATTTTTACCGCAAAATTAAATTCCTTTTTTTTTTTTTTAAGTTCTTATAATGTGACGGTTAAACAAAAAGAAACATGAATTAATTTTTTTACCATAAAAGACTTTCGTTACAAAAAAAAAAAATAATCTATCTGTCAAGGATTCTATTCCACGAGATTATCGATTTCGTATCTAATTATTTTATACGGTATAATTCCTAACACACAATTTTAGAAGTGATTGGTGACGGGAGTGGGAAATCAGCTAGACTGAGAAGGAAACTATACTATCATGTATCTTGAAAATGGAGCACGACGCTCCTGGGAAGTGTAACGAGACCGTTGGAACGATACTACGAGTACTGAGAGCTAATGGAAAATAATTTATCACCATACCTTCGCCTTCCACTATACCTAAAGATGCATACATATCTACTCCACCATGCATACCTACTTTCATTGGGGAATAAGGTTAAAATGGAGAGTCATTCTTAAAAAGTACTTCCTTGAAATTCATTGAACTTTCATTAGTAACCATTGAATACGTGTCGGGAACGTTGAAACACGACAAATAGGATAATCCAATGAGTTTCATTGTTTAAGCTAAATTATTCCTTGCACGATCCTTCCCTTTCCTTTTATTTTCTCTTCTTTCTTTCCTTCATCCCTTTTCATTTTCTTATTCTTATTCTTACTCTTCTTCTTCTTCCTTCTTCGTGAAAGCGAAGCAACCGAATACGGGCACATGAGGATATTATTCAAGGATGCGGACGCATAACGATCGGCATCCTTCCACTGAGCGTAAAATCATGGAATTCCATTGGAGCGCATAATGGTACCGACTTTCAAAGATTCGACACGGCACCCATACCTGAGTTTCGATTTGCGAGACCGCAACTGATCGAACTGATTACGTGTACCGAAGCAATAGCCAACATCTTTCTCTCTCTCTCTCTCTCTCTCTTTCTTTTCTAAAGAATATTTTAAATTTACTTTTTTGTTTGTTAGCATAGCATATAGTGTTGACGTAAAAGATGGAGTTTCAAATTAACCTGTAAATCATTTATGTCTCATATATGCATCATCTTTTAAAAAAATCATTTTTTTTTTGCAATGTCGTGTATGTGCATTACTGTATAAAAACATTTATATTACTGTAGTCGTTATTTTAGAAACACTGTATATTATTTTTTTCCATATAATTAAATTATATTAATTAGTATGTCATTTTAGAAACACTACGTATACTGCATTTATTTTTTTTTTCGCAATTTAAATTGAAGAAATCATTTCAAGATGTTGCATCTCTGATATCCTCATCTAGATACATCAAAGTGGTAGAAGATAAGACTAGTTAAAGTAGAAACGCAGGAAGCTTTCTTTATACCTCATCGTAATGTAAATAAAAGGCGAATTCCAAATGCAAAATCTCACGGAAACGAGGTAGCTTTAACGATAATAATCATTTTCACCGTCAGACCGTTTTACTCTGTTGGAATACATAGGATGTGAAATAGAGAAAAGAAAATAAGATCGATTCATTTTTATAACCGATATAAACGTCGAGAATGTTATAATCTTTAAGATTTTTTTTGTTTCAAACTTTGTCTGCATTTAATTACGATCGTTGTAAAAAGAAAATAAAAAAAGGAAAATAAGAAAAATATAAATAACGACAAAAAGGAAATGGCGTTTATTCGACAAAAGAATGGGCTTTACTGCAACGTATTCACTTTGACGATATAAACAGGAAATAAAGTAAGAAAGTATCAATATAAATCTCTTTATCGTCCTTTTATTACATCCCTACGATACGTCAGATATATACGTATGGTATATAAAACTATCCATCGTTTCCATAAAACCTTCTGGCTCATCGATAAGCAACGAAACGAAATAATCCCTGGAGATAATCCTCGCGTGTTCCTCCACAAGTGCGCGTTTACGTAGGTAATGACGTCAACAATAACTTCCGACTAGGATAAAGGGAAGAGATTGGTGCTAATGGTCGAACTCTAAAGTTTTCTTCATAAAGTACAATGATGTTTTCGCGTCGGTAAACGACGACGACAAAGAAGACAACGTTATCGAAAATATTGCGAGACGATAAAAGTTGAAGTGAGTTTGGATACCACTAAACACCACGACAACCATCTTTTCTTATAGAGAGTCATTCGATAAACAACGAAAGTTAGGATACACAAAGGAACCAGGGAAGATAATTCCTCAAGTGAAGCGGAAGAAGATGTTCGAACGAGATAGAAGCAAAGGAAAAAAAGAAAGAATGAAAAGAAAACGACTGAAAGAAAAAAGACAAAAGCAAAGGGAAAGATATATACACTTAGAGCAAGACTCAGAACTATCGGTATCTGCTTATAAGGATACACCGATCAACTGGAAAACGACTTGAAGATCGATGTATCTAGGCGGATAGAGGGAAGTAGGCGCTCTCTTGGCTCTTGTGTTATTCCTTTACTCGTGATCCGGGGTCAGGCTCCCTCACTGCTCTTTCTCTACGGAAGGCTAGATATTACCCTCCTCGTGTAGTAGATACGATAGAGAGATGATTGTAGCGTGTTTGTCGGGAGTTCCTTCGCTTCCAACTGACCCTTCCCAACTGATCCTGTTGCTTCCTTTCGGCGTAAGACGGATGTAACCAACCATCCTTGATTTAAGATCGCATTTTTATTTATTTTATAATTTTTATTTTCATTTTTATTATTTGACTATAATTTAAATTTCTTTTTTTCATTCATTACCAATTGTCAGATATCTCGTAGATCTTTTTTTCTTTCAATCATCGTAATAGTAAAATCTCATCCAAAAGTATACAACTTAAAAATAATTATTTAGCAACTACAGTATAAGATGTATCTAATGTTTTCTGTAGTAAACTGATTAATCTATTTACGTTTTATTCGATTAACATTGCTGCAATTAGTTATTCAAATAGTTCTTGTCTTTCGTCCAATCTTGTTAGTCAAATTGAATGATACGCATCTCTACTCGTAAATCTATCTGTAATCTACCTAGGTAGACATTTTTCTACCTTTTTCTTTGAAGAGAGAAAGAGAGAGAGAGAGAGAGATAAGAACAAGCTACACACGGAAAAGGATTCGTTTTCACGTTGGGGTCAGGAAAGGAAAGACCGTGGTCAATTTGGCGTGCACGATGTTTCCTACGTACTTTATAGATATTTCTCACTGTGTTACACACACACTCTCATTTACTCTATCTCTCTTTCTCTTTCACTGAACAGCTAGCTAGCTAAGCTAAAGCTAAAGCTAAGCTAGCCGAGTGTCCCTGTGCTGTGACCCGTGTAAAAGACCCTGATGAAATAAAATTTTTCCTGGTGTTGTTAAAGTTCTTATGAGGTGACGAAAAAATATAATATATAAATATTACTATATATTCACGTACTGTACTTCGTAAATTTTTCGAATAAATTCGATCATAAACGTCTTGAACTAACGGAAAATCGATTTCTTTAATAGTTTATCGACCATAAGTTTCTTGGATCGAATCTTTCCAACGTTTTCTTCGGATTTTTATTTTTTATTTTTTTATTTTTTCTTTACGAGCACATACACGAATAAACGGACAGGTACATTTTATGCACTCTCTCACTCTCTCTTTCTTTCTTCGAAGGCGTTACTGAATACTCTGAAAAACGAAGACAACTTTTTCGGCAAGTAGAGCAATACTTACGTCCCGTCTGCATCCGCCTTAATGATGCGTTTATCGACCGACAGCACTCGCGAGATATGTATTTACGCTACCAGCTTCTACCAAAGAGTTTACGTGCAACTTTGATAACCTCGAGGGGCCCACTCTCGTCTGTGATTTTTCAACTGCTTCATCTCTTTCCTTACATTTTTTTTTTGCATTTTTATTTTCTTTTTCTATTTTATTTTTTTTTATTTTTTCTTTTGCTTTTTTATTTATTCCTTTTCTATTTTTATTCACGTTCAACTTAACCGTACGTCCAGAGAAATTCCATCAATTTAAAATTATTATAGAGGCAACATTTTAAACCTAACCGCAGGGAATGTCTCATGCAATTACAATGGCAAAAAATCTCCCCTCTATATAATTTTGGCGAGAAACGGAATATATTTCAAGTTTACTCGATGTTTTCTGCATCTATAAATTACAATATTTTATCTATATATGAAGTTTAAGAAAATCGATTTACCTACTTGTGACGCCAAATTTTATTAACTATTCATCAAACTTTATTAATTATTAATAAAATTTATTAATCTATTAGGAGTACAAATAAGTTTCCGCCGTTTTTTGTCAAAATAATAATATTTTTTGTGAAAGAACGGTAGTTTAAATTTAATCGAAATATTGTCCATCATTAGCAACTACTTTTTCCCATCTTTCAGACAGCGTTCGGATTCCATGTCTGAAGAACTTCTTATCTTTTAAGGCTATCCACGAATCAACCTAATTTTTGATATCTTCATATGATGTGAACCGCTGCTCCGACAGAGCATGTGCCATTGACCGGAACAGATGATAGTCGGACGGCACAATTTCTGGTGAGTACAGCGGGTGGGATAGTACTTCCCAAGCAAGTGTTTTCAAATAGTTTTTCACCGGAACCTCTACATGCGGACGAGCATTATCATGTAGAAAAATAATTTTGTCGTGTCTGGAGTAGTATTGAGGGCGTTTTTCCTTCAGACCTCGGCTCAATATCATCAATTATGTTCGGTAGAAAGTTCCAGTGATTGTTTCGCTTGGATTAAGCAACTCGTAATACACCACACCCAGCTGATCCCACCAAATACACAGCATGAGTTTTTTCCCATGAATATTCGGTTTTGCTGTGGATGTTGACGCGTGGCCAGGTAGTTCCTATGATTTTCTTCTTTTTGGATTATCATAATGTATCCACTTTTCATCACCAGTAACGATTCGATGTAAAAAACCTTTCTTTTTGTGCCTAGCTAGCAGCATTTCACTCATGCATAATCGGCGTTCAACATCTCTCGGCTTTAATTCGTATGGAACCCAATTACCTTGTTTATGAATCATTCGAGATTCACCTTCATACTGGCACGTTGTAATTTATTTTATATACTTTTAAATATTCTCCCTTTACCCTCACCAATCTCCTCACCACTCTACCACCCTGTAAGAGTTTTACAGGAAAATTCAAGTAAAGGGAGGAGGTGTAGGGTTTAGAGAGAAGGTATGGGTGGATGATGGGAAGAGTAGGATGGTAGGGGGTGAGGGGAAGAATATTTAAAAGTATATATTATAGAGGACGTTTCGTACTTTTATAAAGCAACTGTATTACTTTTTTGCTCATCATTAATTTGTATAGATGATTAATTTCTTTTTTCTGTTACAGGTGATTATCGTTGGATTTAATATTAACCCTTTATGATTGACTTTTATTAAATAGCTTCTTTTAAAAATAAGTATATAAACTTATTTTTGAAGACACACACATAAATATAAAATATTAATTATAATTATTAGAAGTAATTAAAAGAAAACTACTAAACTTAAAATACTTGTAGATTTAAAGATTTTTATTCATAAAGTGTTTAATATTTGTTACTATCTTTTTTAGGTTTACAATCTCTATGAATCAATATTTGTTTTTCTTCTGATAATAATAATAGTAATATCATTCAATTTTATTTTTTATCAAATTCGATTAAACACAACAAAAATTTTGATTTTTTTTAAATGTATTTTTTATTTCTCATATGTAGTATATATTTTCTTTTAAATCAATTTTTATATTAATTTGTATATGCACGATTATTCGTTTTCCTTTCTTTTTAATTTATTCATTCATTCATCGATCAAATTAAATCACTAAATAAAGTAATGAATGAAACTAATTTGAAATGCGATTGAAAATCATGTCTCTGTATCTATCCGAGGTTCGTTGATCGTGACGTTATTAATGTTTTAACTCGTGGATATCATTTCCAGCAAGTAGTTTGTGTTGTTTCTCGTACGAAATAAATTAATAATTAAATCGGTGTCCGTCGCAGAAGTTGTAATAACAGAGCTGCATACACCTACGTACAAGAACAAGCTTCTTGATAGCTACTAACAACTTGCCAGGAATTTTTATGGTCGGATCGACGGGTTTTGAGTTCAAATACTTGCACGAAAGCGATCTTGTATGAATGCTATGAGAGAGAAGTTGTAGGAGAACTCAAATAGAATACAACAGAGTTATTCTCTCTCTCTGTTTTTTTCTTTTTCTCTTTTTTCATCTTGCTTGGTGTTGAACCCACCTACCTAGCGACCCAGCTACCTACCTACGCCTGTTGTACTTATAAACATGAAACACCGCATAGATTTTATATATACATATATGCGTGTAGGTGTATGTATATATATATATATATATATATATATATATATATAAAACTAGCACCAAAAGGAGGGAACGAAAGAACGATGGACGAACGAAGCTCGCGGCTCGTACTGTCCATTGGTAGATGGGTTGCATTCGTTCGTTTATTCGCTCGGTAACTCCGCGATGCACTTTATCTCGAAGTTATCTTCACCGGACGAAGAATCGTAAATTCGAACTCGAAGGCAAACTTGTGCGTACATATAATGCTCGCTTGCTTCTTCCTTCATTCGTTCACTCGTTTCTCAGATTTATTTCCTCCCTTGCGTCGCATTTTGCGGAAGGCGTAAATTGCACGCTTTTCCAAGACACCACCCACACGTTCTTTTCTAATACAATGTAAGATAATGATATTTTTCTTTTGACATAGAATACTGATACTATCGTCTATTTTGTTTTAGCTTTTTATAATCGAAGTTTTCAATTTTGATTATAAAAGTCTGATAAATTCTTTTGAATTAAAATTAAAGTAAATATTAATTTGTATAAGCTTCGTAAAAAAATATGTCTACAATATTATTAAATTATCTTGTGGTATTATAATCTTTTGTCTTTTTTCTATTCTCTCTTACATTAGAGATTCTTTCATTCGTCAAAATCAAAAATGATTTATTAGATTTCTTCTTTTTTTTTTTTTCTATTGAATGAATAACTCTGTAGTATAATAATCTAAAACTCGTTTGTTCTATTTTAAAAAATATCTATTCAAAGAGAAAGACAAAGGATTTAGTATTCACATCGTGCAAGACATCACCATCGCCACAAGACATAGTTCGTCGAATATCGAGTATGCCACTTATGGAGCGCCTTAATACATCACCCACGCAGCTTCGCCACTCAATTCATCCTTCCATCACATTTGACGTTGAAAATTACCAAAGTCATGGCATAGCATTAACACGTACGAACTCGGTTTGAGAATGTGTATTCATTTAATTTCCGGGCTTGGATGATAACGTGTGATCTCTCTTATGGAAATAGAATTTGAAAGAGCAAATGAGGGAAATAGAGAGAAAGATCACGAGACAAGAATAAAATGAGAAAATTAAAGAAAATGTAAAAAAAAAAAAAAAATAAAAATCAGTTGAAAGTCTGAATATACAGATATAAGTTAATTGTTCAATCCATATAAAGTAAAAAGAATTTTCAAGGTAGATAAAATATTGAATAAAAATCAATGCGAAATTCACGAGAATCGATAGAAAATCTATAATCGTGTTCTCAACATTCCACGAAGTATATTCCCCATAATCTTATGTTAAAGTAAAGAATGTTATTAAAAAGTAAAAGAAGAACGAATGTTGAGTTTGTACGAGAAGGGAAACATTTTATCGGCCCGGAATTTCTTCGTTTCTTTCTATCGAACGAGAACTCTTGTCATTTTCTTAAAAAACTTTCGAGCCGAATGATGAACAGTCCCTGTCCACGGACACCTTAAGTAGACAAATTCTTATCAATGTCCTTTGTAAAGATATTATATAATACATATGAGAACTTATATAGAAACGTATGGATAAACATAAAAACGCGTAGGCAATAATATTCGAAATTTATACATTTTACAAATGATTAATCGATAGTTACTTATTTATTGCTAGAATAGTTCAAGCTTCACAATATTAGAGAAAAAGGGAGAAAGAGAGAGAGAAAGAGAAATAATAATAGAGTCACGTAAGTCGGAACGTTTTGTTTACGTTAAAGGACAAAATCCCACGAATAGAAGGTGCCTAAAGAAGGAGGAGAAAAAGAAGGAAGAAGAAGAGGAAGAAAAGGAAAGAAGGACAAGAGATCGGATGGTAGGTGATCTCTTCCATCTTTTTCTCTTAGACAGGAGAAGAATAAGTAAATGAAAGATATATAAAGAAAGAAATAAATAAAAAGGGAGAAAGAAATATACAAGAAGTACAGCCGATTCCACGCGTCGTGAACGTGACTTGCAGACGACGTGGGAAGGAAAAAGGAGAAAATATGAGACGACACTCTCGTGTCGCTCGTATTACGATTAGCTTTGCAAATATTATCTCTTTCTCTTTCTTTCTTTCTTTCTTTCTTTCTTTCTCTTTCTTTTTCTTCCTTTTACTTACATCCATCTCCTTTTTTTCTTTTTAACAGATCCTTTTCTCCGAACAAAAGGGCACACGGAATGCAGGTCGAGCACCATGTTCGCATTAACGCCGTTTCAACAAGCGTAAAAATGACAAGAAAGAGAGAGAGAGAGAGAGAGAAAGAAAGTAAATAGAAGAGAAGAGAAGAGAATACTTATGTGCATTCAGTTCATTGCCGACTTGCATTCGCACGGTTAGGGCGTTTATTACTCCTTTCAGAAACGATCACCGATTGTAATTTAAGTGAATTCGCTCGATCGATTAACTTTTATCGTCCCTTTTCCTTTTTTTTCCTTTTTTGTAAAACTGGTTTCTTTAAAATAGAATCATCTCGTATTTTGAGTATAAGCGTGTATAAATAAATAAATTATAATTATTTTTATTTCTTTGTTATATTGTCATGCGATGAAATTTCTTAAAAATTATCATAAAACAAACAAATTAATTTTTTATTTCAGAATGGAATAAAAGATAAATGCTTGCCATTAATAGGATCTTTATTTGTTTTTATTGAAATTAATTGAAAATGAAT
The DNA here is from genome assembly GCF_001465965.1 of Polistes dominula. Next base: position 3,344,386 of record NW_015148970.1, read on the forward strand.
ATATTTTTTTATTTCTCTTCTCAAAAAATCTGCTTCAAGTGTAATACTTTCGTGTGATTGTTTTTAAATGGGTTAGAAAAAAGGTTTTAATATTCGAGAAAAACAATCCCAGGAATTATTAGAAGTTTTCTGAGATATCAGGAAAGAAAAAAAGAAAAGTGATTTTTTAAAGTTTAGCAGGTTAAATTTCCACAGACCAACGTTTTTAATATTAATCGCCAAGAAGTTTACGATCTATCGAAGTTTCGAAAGAGCGGCCCTCTCATTATCTTTCTCTCTCTCTCTCTTTCCTCTCTCTCTCTCTCTCTTTCTCCGGAAGAAAATTGGGTCGCGCGTGGAAGTTGAAATGGCCGTTACCTCGGTTACATTCATAGCGGAAAGTTCTCTTTATGCTCGCATTAAAACTGATTTAACGCCTTACCGTCAAGCTACGTTTTAAACAGGAGACCAAGCGGAAGTTTTATAAAGTGCAAATTGAATGTAAGCTTTTAGGCATCGATCCAAGGATAATAACCTCGAAGCCGAAGATTAAATTGAAGTTTCTTTTTATTTTTTAATTCTATTTTTCTCCTTTATAGAAACATAGACGCATACATATTTGATATCACATTATTTTTCTCTTTTTTTTTCTTTTGAATAAAATTTTAAATACATCTACCAATGATAAAATAATATTTATAACAAAAAAGATAAAAGAACTTTTATTCTCATCGAAGTGAATTACAAAGATTATAACTAAACAAATATTTGAGTTTCGTCAAAGACATCGTAAATTTCTCAAAATTAGTTTAAAATAGCAGTCTACTGGAAAGTAAGAAACGAGTTAACTGGAAACTCGTGCCAAGAGTTTACGATGCGAATCGAATTGCAGTGTAGTAGGAAAATTAAGGCCGTGAGGGTATCATCTTGAAGCGTCTAACGATTAAATTGTGTCCGTTCACGTTTGATATTTCCACGGTTCGCGCTTTGACGAACGTGACATAACTTCCTGTTCCTTTTCTTTCTGTTTAAATTTCTTTCTCTCTCTCTCTCTCTCTCTGTCTCTGTCTTTCTTGAAGAAGAAGAAGAAGAAGAAGAAGTTACGAGTACCGAAGCAACCATAGTTATTTATTAACAGCGCGTCTCTTCCGTAACGGCCGTTTCCTCGTGGCTCTCGTCTACGATGAGACGACGTTTCGTGACATCCTCGAACACATAGCTCGTAAATGTAAAACCTAAAGCGAAAATAGTAGAAGAAGAAGAACAACAACAACACCAAGAGAAAATCTTATTCCATAAGTCTATCTCTTTCTTTCTCATACTTGTACCTTCAGAACAACACCATGAGAATCTTACGTTTATACAAATGTATGCATATACACGTATACAGTATATGCGAATGACCCTGCAATTTTCTTACCTGACCAACTCATTCTCTATCTCTATTTCTTGTGTTTTCTCAGTTATTTTTTCTTTGGTTTTTATACTATGAAAGTAGAAATGAAATCATCGATAAAAGATTTTAAGATTTCCATTCGAGAAGGACGATCGTTCTAAGAAGAAACTTCAATTTTTAATTTTAATATTCTCGTGAAAAACAGGTATAACTTCGGGCCATTGGATTAACATAAGTTTATTGAGTCTTCTCGCAAGAATTCACATAGTATCTGTTTTAAGCCGCAAGCTAAGTAAATGCTAAGGAAATATATCCATGAGAAGATAAAGATCGTATTAGTTGCAGAAAAATAATTCAAGAAGTAAATATTTAAAACGAAACAAAATCAATGAACATTATACGTGAAAATTAAATTCGAGCTATGATATTTTGAGTAGTTTTCAAGATAATTGAAAAATATAAATATCATAGTAATAATGAATCGTCTCTCTTTGCACAGTGCTAATTCATAAGCATTGGGACATGTACACCTTGAATACAACAATATTTTTTTACATATATCTATCTCTTTTTAAATCTTATTCTTTCTTTTTGAATGAAGCACTTCGCGGGTTACCCTAAGGTGTCATAAAGTACTAACATAAGAGAAACTGAAAGCCGCGGATAAGCGTAAAAATCTTAGACTACCTAACGTTGTTGATAGTTACGAAAAAAAAGAAATAATATAAAAGATAAATAAAGCAAAAAGGAAAAAGAAGAAGAAGAAGAAGAAGAAGAGACACAAAAAAAAGATAAGAAAATATTTCTGGCGGAGAGATGCATGAATCGAAATAATAAAAGCAGCAACCTAGCCGGTAGACGCACAAAATCGATGCTATTTTATCTTCCAACGAGGCAAAACCGGCACGATGAATATCGTTACGATAAAGAAAGAGAGAAAGAGAGATAGAGAGAGATTCAATGATATACAGAAAAATATCAAAACGATTAAAAAGAGAGAGAGAGAGAGAGAGAGAGAAAGAGAGAAAGATGGTAGCCTGAGGGTGATTTTCTTCGATCTTCAGGATTTGTCTGCTCCTTCTTCTTCTTCTTCTTCTTCTGCTACTTCTTCTTCCATATCTTTTTCTTCTTTTATAACAAGTTGGCGGTATCGAGCCGACGTAGATTAAGCCGAGCATGCTTCCCATATTAATAAACTAGTTTTTGTCGCCGATGATGTTCTCCCCCTTTCTCTCTTACACACACTCATTCTTTCTCTCTCTCTCTCTCTCTCTCTCTCTCTCTCTCTCTCTTTATCGATAGTTTGCTTATTACCATAGACATAGGGACTATGCGATGCAGGTCAAAAAAGTCGCGAGACACTCGTTGCCACGTGAGAGTGTGTATCATGAAAAGAGTAGAGCAGAAAAGAATGAAAAAAAAAAACTTGGAAGGGAAAAAAAGAAAATGAAAAAATATAAAAAGTAAAAAAGCAAGAATGAACTAATTAGATGCCATCGAGGTCAGCAAGGTTAAGGGACCCCCATCTTATTCTTACTCCTTCTCCTCTTCTTCTTTTTCTTCTTCCTTTATTTTTTTTTTTTTTTTATGTTATTTTAATTTTTTTTTGTTTAATCCTTTTTTCATTTACTTCTGATTCCATGCGGTATTCTTGCTGTCATCGGTACGTAAAAACACGATGATAAGTCGTCGCGATTATTATTAATCACGGTGATTAAACTATTTTCCCTTGAAGGCGAGGAAACGAAGAATGAGAAAGAGAGAGAAAGAGAGAATATCTGTGAAGAAGGAAAGGAACTCTCGGTGAAGAGAGAATCGTGACCTGCGGCCAGTAATCCTCCACCTCCTCTTCAACCTCCCCCTATCTCGCTCTCCTCCCCAATCCCTCTCACCCCCTTTTCTCCGTCCTTTTCTCCACATCATCCAGACCCTTTCCTCTCGGTAGTAATATTAGTAGTGAAGAGAGAAGGAGAAGACGATTATGGTTTTGAAGGCAGCGCCGCGCTGATTAAATCGCGCACACACAATCCACTTGTCTCTGAATACACACATATACGTGTATGTAATACGTGTATGCATTGCACGGGATATATAGGTATATATATATATATATAGGTATGTCAAATGGAATAGAGAAAAGTGGACGATTAACATATTCTCAGCGAGATAATAAGCCAATAACGTTGAATTGCTATAGCTACTTTGAAACGAATAAATGTACGTCTGATTATATATAGTATTGTATTTTTGTTTTTGGTTTGTTTTTTCTTGTTATTTATTTAATTGGAAAAAAATTATTGCATATAAATGAATATTAAAATATATTCGATTTATTTTTCGTATTAGTAAATTGATTTAATTTGTCTACTTTAAATATTTCTCATTTTAAATCTATAAGTTAATTAGACGATTCCTATTCAAGGTGATCGAGAATTTTTAATAATATTAGCAGAAATAATATTTGCTCAGAGTAGAAATAGAATCCTAATCTCGAATCTGTATTTAATATATTTGGTCATTTATCTCTTTTTTTTTTTCTTTTTCCTTTTTTACCTTTGAACGTTTAAACAGCGTGAAAGAGAACATATTATCGTGACACCGAAGGAGATCGTGCGCGATACAGATCTTTCGCGATCTTCCTTCAGGCTCTCGAATGGGAGACTTGAAAGCTACATATGTGTATCGCATAACCTCGGTAAAATGAGAGAAATGAAGAAGAAGAAAAAGGAGAAAAAGGAAAGATGAGAAGACCTTCCAGACGACGAGATGCAGAAAACGAGGTCGTTTCTCGCTTGGATAAAAAAAAAAAAAGAAAGAGAGATAAGAAGAAAAAGAAAAAGAAGAAAAGAGAGAAAAGAGAGAGATTCCATAGAGAAGAGTATGGAGATACTTTCTTGAAAATATGCAAATATCCAGATACACACCTCTGATACATGCACAGCAAATACGGCAAGTTCAAAGCGAGAAGAAAAGAACCCTTTCGTGGAAACTATTAGAAAAAATGTCGAAATCTTTGGTCAACAGGTTTAAGCGAGATACGATTTGTTTGTCTTTCTTCTCAACTCATGAAGCTTTACCACCCTCGTCGGTGTCTTTCTCTTTTATATTTTTGTTGTCTTTTTGTTTTTTTTTTGTTTTACTCAGCGTTATCTCTTTGAGAAACCCTTTCACAGACTAGCGTCGTATTAATGATCTTCGAAAAAGGCTCATTATTATGCACAACGTGTTTCGTCGAATAGTACGTTCTCGCACATAATACGATCGGTAGCTTTACGTGCCACGCTTATGTATGAATCCTAAATGGGAGATTATTTTCTTCGATGAGCGCCATGGCGCCGCTCGTGCAAACGAATTTTCGCACCTTGCAAACGAATAAGAAAGAATAAGATAGAATGGAATGAGAGAAAGATAGGGGAATACAAATTTTATTACCACTACGAGAGAGGTGTAATTGTAAAATCTAATAGTTAGATAAAAAGTAAAATACCTTTGAGAGGATCACGTATAGACACAGGATATGCGTATATATACAAATTGAATATAAAAAAAATAGAAACAAAGATATCTGTTACAATATTACGTATAGATTTTGGCTCGATAATTAGCATAATTAATTTCACTAATATTATAATTAATTATTCATACTAATTACATTGTGAATGATAATTTAATTATATTAAAATTAATTTAAGAATGAAGAAAGGAACATTTTTTGATTTTGTTTCGTTTTAAAATAATTAAGTACTTAAGGGTACGAAAGAGGAAGAGAAGAAGTAGAAACTTATGGCGAAGTTAGAAGAAAGAAGACCGCCGACATGCTAGAACACGTTTGTTCGTTCTTTCGTGCCTGAATAAAAAGAGAATAATATAATACGAGAGTATTTCTCCAGTTAGAATAGTCGTCTGAAATTGCTAAAGTAGGTAGATAGGGAGAATCTCTCGTAGCTATTTCTCTACCGCAACAACTACTGCACAGACCAAGTTCAAGACGGTTATCAACAAATGGAAAGTGGATATACGTATATAGACTTGTCTGTCCTTCTTGTCATCCTTCTACTTTCTTCTTGTCATCTTCAACGTACTTGGAATACTTCAGGCAAGTTGTGAAAGAACCTTGATCCTTCCTTCCTTCCTTCCTTCATCGAGATTGATATTTACCATCGTAATTATTCCATCTTTTCATAAGATCTCCTTTTTTTCTTTTGCAAAACCTGTTGAAGAATTCGTAATTATATTTATTCAATCTATTATCTTTCATTTTCTCGGTTAAGTTTTATTATAAAAAGAATCGATATTAATATCTTTTTTTTTAGTTATTTATTTTTTTCGTTTAAAGAAATTTTTGATCCTATAGTCGCTTAGAGTTTCAATTAAATTCAAAGAAAAATTTAAGATGATATTTTTTTGTTGGATAAATATATTTTCTTTTCGTCATTCAGTTTCTAATACAGAATGAAACTTCAATTTCAAATGAATCTCGTAGCTAATCGTCTAGTAAGAACATTCGGGAAAGTTTATTACGAGTGTCGTTATTAGTATGAATTTTCTGTTATCCCCTTGACAGGTTAATTACTGCTTAGAAATAATGTCGAGACAGTCTTTTCCATTTCCTCGTCTCGCTCATTTGCATTTTACGAGACACCAGAGAAAGAAATCTCACTTTATTTTTTATTTGTTTTTTTGTTGTTGTTTGCGTTCACCTCTTGTATCTCTTATTCGTAAAATGCAATCTTTCGTATATTTTTCGTAAGATAGGAAAAAAGAAAGAAAGAAAAAGATAGAAAAACATCTCGTTACTTGTCTTATCTCCATGTCTTCCCTCGCAAATTCATTCGCAATCTTTTACTTTAGAAAAATATAAGAAAAAAAAAAAAGAACAAAAATAAAAACAGGACTTTCACACTCGAACGAAAGAGTCAGGACGATCTGTTACATCTCGGCCAGAAGACCATGCAAGTAGATCTTTTACTACGAAGCTCAGTTTCTTCGTCGATTAAAGAACGGATGTATGTAAGTACATCGGAAATGCATTAGCAAGTTAAGAGAAGAACCTACGTCCTCTTCGCGTTCACTTTCTCAAACTTTTTGTTTTCTTTACTCACCTCCTTTCCTCGAGTCTTCGAGAGACGACGAGCTTTGGTATTCAAAAACGATCGATCCTTTGCCAAGCTATGATTTATTCTCGTTAGCAAGTATTATAAGTGATTTTAGTTAAAATTAGGTTTAACAAAAAATAGATTAAATAATTTTAATATTATTATTTATTCAGTTATGATCTTTTTATAAGAATTAATGAACTTTTTCAATATATATTTTCATTATATTTTATTATAATATTATTAGTACCATTTATAAATAATATTTAATATCAGTGTTAAAAGATCGTAATTGATAATTCTTAGGAACTTTCTTCGATCGAAAATTCTTCCAGAAGCAAACACAGAAGATAGAAATAAAAAAGAGGAAAGTATATGACGAGTCTTGACAATCCAGAAAATTTATATTCTCTTTCTCTCTTTCTCCTTCAACGCCTAGTACTCGAGAGTCATAGGCAGGAATGACATCGAGTGCATCACTGTCTTCTTGCCTTGTAACACGTAACGTGTCATTACCAATCACCTTGGGCAGTCTGACATAATCGTCGATGACAGCCGGCGAGCGTGTGCTATAGTCAGCAGAGCGTGTAGTCTTCCTTCTTTTCTTCTTGCTCTCCTTACTTTCTTCTTTCTTTTTTCTTTCTCTCCCATTCACGTCCATTTGTTCCTATCCACTTTTCTTCTTCGATAGATATACAGGTATACACAGATACATATATATATATAGAGAGAGAGAGAGACAGAGAGAGAGAGAGAGAGAGAGAGAGAGAGAAAGGATATAAAAGTGATCACGTGAAAAAAAAGAAGAGAAAAAATTAAAAAGGGAAAGAAGAAAAACTCGATCGATCCAATTAATTTCGACTAGTGAAACGTAACGATCGAAGAATCATCATCAACTCGAAGCTCTAGCTACGATGTCAGGAAGCGCAACGAATTTCAAGATGGCTGACAAGTCTCTTCTTTCCAATCAAGACCATCGATCATACTTGAAAACTTTTTCTTTTTGTTTTTTTCTTCTTTTCTTTCTTTTTTTTTTTTTCTCGAATGAGTTTGGTCAAGAAATTCCTTGCTCGTAAACTTTATCAATTTGATACTCTCGGAAGCAAAGATTTTCTTTCTTTCTTTCTTTTCTTTCCTCAGCAAAAAATGTTAAAAAAGGGCTCTCTGTAAGATCGTAAAGAACGGACTTTGTCGAACGGCCTTTCCTCTTCTTCGAAGTAGTTCGTCTCTGGTTGGCGAGATACGTCCAAGCGTTTCACCTTAAAATTAGCGGAAACGTAGTCGTAAAAACGATAAACTTAACCCGGGTTCTGTTCGTTCCTCTTTTTCTCTTTCTTCTTCTCCTTTTCTTCCTTCTCGTCTTTATCTTCCTCCTCTTTAAGTTTTAGACTAACATAAGACAAGTAAATTGTCGCGTCTAACGTAAGACTTGGAATTTTAAGGAAAGGAAGCGTTTAACGACGCGACCGACATGCTGAGACCGAGGTTAACGATCTTTATTATTCCAAGTGGCGACCCAACTACAAGAAGAATATAAATTATTCGTAGCAGAGAACTATCAACAACATTTTCTATTCTTAGATTGTAACTATTAAGTTTAATGCCTTTTCTCTCTCTTACCTTTTTTCCTGTTTCGTAGATTTTGTTTTTCTTTGTTTTTGTTTTTTTTCTGTCATTTTTAAGCTGATTCATGGAAAAGAAATTTTTTCCATCAAAGTGAGATTTAGATACCTTCTACTTTGTACAGGTCACGATTCTGATTCTAGTCACGATTTGATCTCGAACTCGTACGAACGATAATACGTGCAATTTGTCTTCATCTTTCCATCGACGTTGGGGATACACCAGCATTATTTCTTTCTCTTCTTACTACCGTTTTACTATTTCTAATTTTAAAAGGTCTTTAAATGTCAAATATAGAAATCGCATTATAATCGATAAGAAATTGGATAGACGGAGGTCCATCAAAAAAATGATTCGATCATTCACGATGCTATTTTTGAATATTTTTTTTTAATCAAAATTAGATACACAGTATTAGTTTTTTTAATTTAATTTAATTTTTTTAGAGTAACGGCCACCGGAAGATAGTCATTTCAAAAGTCACGAACGTAATAGCCGATAAGCAATTTAATCTTAGAATTCGATTCGATGGGAAAGTTAAAAAAGAAAGAAAAAGAAAAAAGAAAGGAACTCTCGTCCGTTTAAACTAATCCTCGTGACGAAGATCAAGCGAGATTCGAATTGATCTTCCACGCGGATTACCTACGCCTTAATCTTTTTGAATTTTGCGAGAAGAACGAAAGTCCAAGGCCGTAAAATGAACTATAAGTTATATAGGTATATACACTATACTCCTCCCTTCCTTTCCTACGCGTGCCCGGACCCTTTCGTAACGTCCACTTTTTCAAATTACGCGCGAGCGAGGCGGCAAAAACTTACGTTGTATTCGTCGAATGATACGCTCGGTTGGGACAAAAACGGTGCTGCTCACATTTGTTCGGTATATGCGTGCCTTTCATGCTCGTGAATGTGAACGTTCTTACAAAACGAAAAATAAAAAAAGAAAGAGAGAGAGAGAATAATTTTCATATAAGTTATACATACGTGTACTTATTTTTTTTTTTAATCTGGATAAAAACAAATCAAAATGAATTAGATAGAAAAACAATAATTTTTTCATACGTTAAAAAAGAAAAATAAATGGAATAGATATTTTACATGAGTGGAAAAAGATTTCCTCCTCGAATATCCGCTTTTTAAACACTTATGTTAGTATAAATGAAACTAAAAAATAATGAATCTAGTTTATCATTTTACGAAAGCATATAGTTATACAATAATTAATAGGTTTTTATCAGTAGGATGTATTCAATATCGGGTTAAATTCTAATAACGTATATTAGAATGCAAGATGCATTGGTAGATTAAAGGAGAATAATTATTGATTACAATATTAAAACCATTTCTTATTATTAACCGTATGATAAAGAGAAAGAGAAAAAGAAATCATGTGTGTGTGTGAGAAAGAGAGAGAAAGAGAAGAGCGGTTACCGACATTTAAAGAGAAAAAATTTTCCCCAAAAAAAAGAAAAGGAGAGCACGACACGAATCGATTCGTGCACGGATCGATACGGATTCAATAACTCTCTCGCTCTCTCTCTCTCTCTTCAGTGTTCCGGCAAACCTTAGTTCCAAGGTATTCCGGTTAAACGTGCGTGGCAACCGATATTTACCCATCTCATTATCGGTTAAATTTATGTTACGATCTCTCTCGCGGTCTCCGCGAAAAAGAAAGAAAGAAAGAGAAAGAAAGAGAGAAAATTTTCCAACGATCTCGAAGTATCGCTATTAGAGAGGCAGCTATCGCGTTCGCCAATTATGAGAATCATTCTACGACGGACTACTACCAGATTCGTAATCTCCCAAGGGAATAAATAAATGTTACTATCCAGCTCTTTCCCACTGAACCATGCCACCACCACCACCACTGCAACCACCACCACCACAATTCTCATCGCGAATAAATAAATGATTGTGCGATGCACGAAAGGATTTACATCTCGTTCCAGTTTCGTCGTTACTTCATTTTTCTTTTTACTTTTTCATTGTATCTTTTTCTTCTTCTTTATCTTTCTTTCCATCGCTTGCTTCCCTTTCTACAAGATCGAAGCGAGCTCATTAATCAATATAAGATTTATACTCATTACGCGTTTGATAAATCAATTTATTCGTTAGAAGCACGCATCGATCCGAGATAGCGAATGTTAACCTTGAATACAACCAGGATTGACCCTCGCTAAAGATTTTAATCTTATTGAAGAATCTTCGAAAAGATACTACAATTCGATAGGAGTGATCGGGAGTGATCGTCAGGTATAATATGGAGATTGTAACGATAAAAGAAGTTTCAGGTGGTCAGAAATTCAATTTTATAGTAGTAACGTAAGAAAAACCCGAGTTATTTCTAATTGTAACAAAACTCACTCAGTAGGACAAACGTTCCGACTCACTTTACACTACTGTGTTAAAAGATCGAGCAGAAAGTAATATCGCTGATAGATCTCGTGTCCCCATACTCATCATCCCCCTTTTTCTTTGCTCGCGAATTCACTTTTTGCCCTTTGCAAAATCGATTGAGAACGTCGACCAGTGCCAACGAGGAATCCTCTCTGCGGTTGGCAGCCACGCCGGTGTTCTTGCTCGATTGCGTTATGCTAGCATCGATCGGTGAAACGATCGATCGATCGAATGAACGAACGATCGATATACATCGACCGATCGATCGATCCTTCGTGACACGGTACTCCGTCGCGTCGTCAAGAGAAGAAAAAAATAAAAAGAAAAAGTGATCGAGCGAATCCAATTCAAGTGGCCTACCTGTCTTTTCGGTTTCGTTTTATCGATCGAAAAAAATTCGCTCGCGATCGAATAAGAAAGAGGTTAAAGAAAAATAAAGAAAGAGGAAGATGAAAAAGAAGAAGTAGAAGAAGAAGAAGAACGTGATCTTTATCTTTAAGGTCGTTGATCCGATCTAAAGAAATAAACTATGTAACAAAATGAAGCGTTGAAAGATGATGCATTCGCGTGCAACAGATGATAAGTATACTTAGTTAGTTGTTATTATCGATGATTGATCGTTTATTTAGTCTATTGATAATTGCCGTCAAATTGACATTAAAGTTTTCAAGATATCATTGCTATGTTATTTCCTTATCCTTCATTTCTACCGGTTCTGCCCACACGTAAGTAAATCAATCATAACGGTTATAGAATAGTCTAATATTAAGTATATTGATTTATAAAACTAAAAATCTACTAGTGTCATTTTTTTAATCTCATTTCTTATAATTTATAGATAATATAGTATTAATTAAAAAAATAAATAAATAGATTATATGATTTACATTTAAAAGTCTTCGAATAATCATCAAGCAATTAGAACAATTTCGACTATCCTCAAGTTTTTTAGTATCTTTGTGATCAATAACGAAAAGGGATCGATAAAAAATGAATCGGTGCAGTCGATAAATAGTAAAAACGATCGTCTCAACACGCTCAAGGCATCGGTATGCTGAAAGCAGGATAAACCGGCGTACGAAGACGAGTCCAACTTTTCTTTTCGTCTTTCTCTCTTTCTTTCTTTCAAGCATGATGCCGACTATAAAGTTCTGCGGAGCAAACTTACATATATTATTAGCCCAGCGAGAGAAGGCCGTATAAACGCGTCCGAGGGTGACGTCTTGACATTTCTGTGCTCCAGGCATACATGAACTCTGTACTTTAATGGGCTTGGTTATCTCTCTTTCTCTTTCTTATTGTCTTTTCTCGTCTACCTATATCTTTGTCCTTCTCTTTCTCTTCAGTTGGAATTTTACCTATACAATTCTACACTTCTCACTTTTTTTTCTTTCGATATATACCTATGCATATTTCTTTTTCACTGTGTGTCAGTTTCGTATTCATATACACACATATACCCATATTTGTATAGATAGAAACGAATACACGCACACAAGTAACAATCTTCCATGCAAATGACACTGACCGTCAGTAAGGTTGTTATCCTCCAATTAATCGAGCACCGCCGTGTATGCCGTCAATCGATTCACCCTTCTTCGATATATCAAGAGGTGCGATGTCTGGGAGGTTCCATCCTACTGATTTTCGTATCATAATGATTCCAGTGTATTAATCTCGAATGGATATTGTCGAACGTGTTCCACTGCAGCAATTGGAATTCAATTAAGATCGAACCAAGGTACGCAAAAATTTCCAATACACAAGGTGGTTCTTTTTTATTCGATATAAAATAAGTTCGTATATAGGTACGTATAAAAACTTGAAGGATAATTTTTTATCGTCCTTGAATATTTCTTTAACTTCGGATGAAACATTTTAAATATTCAACCAAGAATTATTGGAATATTTCGAACGGTACGAAAGAAAAGTAATCGTTTTCATGGTGAATTCGAAATGGGTGTCACTTACTTTCTTTCTCATTGAGTTTTTTCTATTTTTTGTTTCTTTCTTGCAACAACGAAAGACGTCAGTTATGTCGAAGGATCAGATTACGAGGCAGAAGGATAAAGGGTGATAAAGGGAAAGAAGAGCGTAACTCGCAAGATTCTCTGGTAAAACCCATTTGCGGTGTAAGAAGAGAGTTGGTAGCGAGAATGTGAGATCCTTGCTAAGTATCCCTTTCTCTCTCTTACTTACTTTCTCTCTTTTTCTCTCTCTTTCTCTCTCTTTGCTGATCTCCGATCTCTCCTATTCGCCATTGGCAAGAAGTCACGTCCCATCGGGACCAGAAATAACGTCGTGACTCGGGCGAAGGTCACGCGAAGAACGTCACGATTCTATCGTGAGTATCGTCGTCATAAAGAGTAGTGTACTTAAATAGAAAGATTCTCTCTCTCTCTCTCTCTCTCTCTATTTCTATTTCTTTTTTTATTTCATACTTTCTTGCTTTCTTTCTTGTTGCCTCCCTCTCATGTGAAAATTACCATGATGATCAGACTCGCGTGTGTGTGTAGACGACGACCAAGTCGAAACTCTTAATGCTCTTTGAAACCATCTCGAAACTTTAGTAGCGAACGCTATGAGATTATCCAGGAAGTAGAAATAGAATATTAGCTAGCTTTGTAAATCAAGGGATAAGAAGATAGTATAGATTCTGCAAAAGGAAATCCTTTTAGCTTTTGGTGCAACTTCATTTACTTTTTCTGTTGGTTTATCTTTTTTAACTTTTTTTCTTTTCTTTTTATTTATTTTTTTTTTTTTTTTAAGATTATACCACGATGCCATCCGTTTGAAATATCCTTTAACGAAGTTATAACTTCTATTGTGAGACGAATATGGAACGGATTAAATGTAAAATCGAAATTATATGGCCTTCCTTTCGCAAGCTGTTATATAGAACAAAGAGTTGGCAAGAACTATTTCATAGTATTATATTATAATTGAACAAACGTAATCGTTACTCCATTCAATATCATTTTTTTTCCTTTTTTCTTAATTTCATTCGTTTATTCATTGATATAAATTTTTTATTAATTATTTAGATGGATGCAATGGAATTATTTTTTTTTTGTATATAGGAAAAAAAATTGCATTTCTTTTGACAAAAAAATCACTCTATAATTTAAATTTCAAAATAGTTTTTATTTCAAGGACACTAAACGATCATCCAGATATATAACACTTATCCATATTCTTGCGATGATCAAGTCTCGGTTATGCTTTATACTCAAGCCGATCCTCTCAGCAAGGGGAACAGGACAAGCCGATAATTTAGTGGTTTTGTTACTTCTCGAGGTTAGCAGCAGCAGCAACAACCACCGCATGGTCGTTGCATTTTACATGCATTAAAATCTTTGCGCGTCAAATATCGGTGGCCTCTAGGAATTCCGAGGTCGGTATTTCTCTTTCAACACTTTCTGTCTTCGCAATTTTGCCTTGTTTTGGTTCTCATATTTTTGTACTGTTTTCTTTTTTCATATATATATTGCTTTCTTTTTCTTTTTTTAATTTTAACCTTTTCGAGCGAGCAAAGAACTGAGTTTCTTGGAACTATGATTTACTGGTCTTTTTAAAAAAAAATAATAATAAAAACTGCAGACAAAATTACTCGAAATTTTCTCTTCTTCTACCTATCTTTCTCTCATTATTTTTGTCTCGTTAAAACGAAGAAGATCATCCTCTTGGTTTGTTGCACCATCCTTTCAAAGATCTCAACTCTTAAAGGTTTACCGTACAGTTCGAAAGAACCATTGGTAATAAAAGAAAATCTCTTCAGCTCCTAGCGTCAATAAAACGAATCCTTTTCGTTTCCGCAAAGATTCCCAAGTAAAAAGAGAACGCACAGGTGACGGTTTTTGTTTTTTTTTTTGTCTATTCTATTCTTTTCTTTTCTCTTTCAGGGTAAATGTAGAAGTTCACATAAAAGGGCTTCCAAAAGGTCATCTTAGATAGAATGAATCGACGTAATCGAGTTATAACGATGGGGGCGTGACGGCCCTAATCTTTCCACTGACTTTCTTGAACAGAAAACTTGGAAGTTCTTTAGTTGATCTTTTCGATTTCTTTTACGGAAGCTTCGATTTTATGAAATCGTAAATGAAAAGAAAAAGTAAATTAAGTATCGATACGATACGATCGAGTTTACTCATCATCGTAAATCCATAATCACTTTTAAACGATGGATATACTTATTATCTCAATTTTATCTTCCTTTCCTTCTTTCTTTTTCATTGTACTTATTCTTTTTACAGACAAACGACCCTTACTAATTGATTTCATCTCAAAATGTAATTAATCTGTTCGATGAATGCGATAACGAATAAATGGCAAACGAACGATCACTCAGTCGAGTATATTCTTCTTCTAAATTTTCTTTTCAATTTTCCTACATTGTTACAAAATCACGTTCATTCATTCATGGTAGGAAATATCGAGGAAAATGAGTTAATCGATATGATAAGCTTCGTATAATCACTATTAAATAGCTTTCTATATTGGAATCATGTTGTTGTAGTAATTTTCTTCGATAAATTATACAACCACATTATGTCACGTTTAAGTTGAATTACATCGATACAAGTGGCAATAATAAAGTCCATTTAGAAATTAATATACTTGTACCTAGACGTAACAAAAAAAACAAAAAGAAATAAAACGAAAAACAAAAGATCTTCAACAAATTGATTATCCAATATCCTTTTTTTCCTTCTTCTTTTCATGTAATAAAATAATAATGATAGATAATTATTAGATAGGATAAAATGATTGATCGATCATACTAAAGTAAATATTCATCTTAAAACACATTAGAAAGATTGCAGTGACGATGTTATCAGAAAATAAAACAACTTAAGACTACAGCTAGAGGGGTGATCAGTGATGCTTGACTATCTATTTTAAAACTGAATGAAATCACTATTGTTTCTACCTTTGTAGACTCGTATCTGACTATAGCTAGATGTACCTATATGTATATTCTCGAACATGTATTCTCCCACGCATGTAATACAACGCATCGCACAGCAGGACTTTTCTTTCTCTCTTCCCACATCGGACGCTGTCCCTCAGGCTGTCTCACAATCAGTAGTACGGACACCAGTGAGAGATTTCTTCTTCCTCTTCCTCTTACATAGTCAAAATAAAACACACGCAAATCCATGACCATCTCCCTTAGGAAAAACCAGTTTCGCGAGAAGTCATTCGCGATCAAAGTCGGACGTGTTTCCGCTTCGTTGATTTTATCTTTCCCATCGTGAATTTCGAATCTAAAGGTAGAATCTATCGATACGAAATCGAATTATCATCTCGAGACTATATATTATTTTCAGAAATATATATATATATATATAATACTATAGGCCAAAAGTTTAGAATTGCTACATAAATTTAGAGTAACCGGATATTTCTACATCAAAAAATAAATACCTTTGAAGTACAAATACTAAGGTAGATTTGTTCACGAACAAAACTTATGAGTACTATATCTTACATTTTGTATTATATTTTTTTTCATCTATAAATAATTTTCTTCAAATTGCCCTTTCACATAAAAAATAAAAAATATTTTTAATAGAATATTTTTTCACCTTTTTTTGTTGAAGTTAGCACAAGAAGGAAGTTCATTTTAAACATTATCTTTAGCAAATTAACGAATGATTACAAACCTCTTTAATTGATAGTGTCTAGGAATTAGGTATTCAAGAAAATTTCTTCCGTTCTCGATTTTATGGATCGTTTATTTCCATAGATAAAAACGATGTTAATTTTCTCAATTATCTGATATAAAAAAAATATATTATATATTATAATACCAGGTTATCATGAAAGAGTACTAGCCATTTTAAATAGATAGAAATAATATATATAATTACAATGAGGAAGAATAAAATGAAGGATTTCCCAGCAGTATTGAAATTCATTTCCGTTCGTCCAGTTAAATAAGAATCTAGACAATTACCATGACAATTAGGATGAAGTATAATTTTCATTTACACGTTAGATAGAGATAAAGTTGAAGGTTCTAAAAGTAGTCAAAGGGAATGAAAATGGTAAAGAGAGAGGTCTACGTGGGAAAGTAGTGCTTTAAAAAGATTTATCGTTCTACATGGGCTCTCTCTCTTTCTCTCTCTAGTGTCCCCCTTTTCGTTCGTTGCGCCGTAAATATAATGACTACATTTTAATGGTAGATCATAAGTATGTGGTAAGTAGTAGTAGTAGTAGCAATAGTGACGATGAAGACGACATTACTCTAGTAGTAGTAGTAGTGGTAGGTAATAGTAATAATCTTATTACATAACGTTAATAAAACGTCATAAGTAAAGAAGTAGTTTTTCTTCGCATTAGTTGTACCATTCCTGTGAACGATTCTGAGCCAATGTTCTCTCTCTCTCTCTCTCTCTCTCTCTCTGTCTTTCTTGCTGAAAAGGAAGCTTGTTTAGTACACGATCGCATCTTGTATATATGTAAAAAGGTTCTTAGTCGGTTAGCTTCTAGAGTCACCGGCTTACCCAAGAGTATCAGAGAAAGGTACCAGAAAGGGTCACGACGAGTGCTCTCGAGGGCCTCGTAGTAATCTCTATTCGTCGATCGTCGGCTCTTACCAATAGAGCTTTTGCCATAGAGAGCAACATACTGTGAAACCACAGGAGTATACATACGTTCTAAGAAAGACGTTCGACATTTTTGTAATATAACAACTTTCTTTACCTAGTTCATATCTGTGGTTTCTTATTTCATAAATTCCTACATTTTATTTTCTCTTTTAATTTTTCTTTAAGGAACATTATTTGTATTAATTATTTTAAAATAGTTTAACTATTCGTTGTGTCGATTATTAGAAAAAGAATTGTTACCTTTCTTCTCCCATGGGAATTCAATTTGTAAGTTTGTATCATAAGGTCACGTATACTTTCTCTCTTTCTTTATTCCTTTCTTTCTTTCTCTTGGAATATTTCCTACTCGATGGCAAGGTACGTGAATCACCACGGCAAGAGATTACATCGCAAATAATCCTATCCACTGTTCGATCGATCGTAGCTCTAACGCGGACCCTCGCGAATAGAAGGATAAGGGTCGAATCTATATAAGAGAGAAAAAGATAGGGTGGGAAACAATTCTTCGTCGTTCCGACGTTGTGCAGGCAAGCATCTACTTCCGCTTAGTATTATACTATGCTACGCTAGTTCTTCTATCTCTTTATATTTTATTTTCATACGTTCAATACTGCTATCATCGCTGTTATAACTCCGAATAAAAGATTGCAAAAGTTTTTCCTTACTTTAGCAAAAATCAAACGTTTTTATATCAACTTATCACCTTTAGAAAATTGAAATTAAGTAATATACGACTACTGCGAAAAATCGAATTATCCGTCTCAATTTTATTCCTTATATAGTAATAGCAGGTAAAAAGTATCTATCGATGATAAAAACTTTGCTCTAAGTCGATTACTTTAATCGTGAGAACTCGAGAACGCTTCAACTTCTTTTATTTTTCTCTACAATAAAATAGTGTATAAAAAAAAAGAAAGAACGATAAGATGAAACAGCCCTGGAAAACAGCTTTAGGAACGAGCTAGCACCCTACCAACATGATAGCTTGCGATGAACGAGCAAGCATATCCCCATCGATTAATCACCCCGAAGATCATCGAACACACATACACACATATATATGTTTTATCGAGTAAGACGACGATGGATTCTCGCCATGGGCGGTATAACGGCAGCTACCGAGCTTTCAAACATCACCTTCCCCCCAAACCGATCACACAGGAAACGACCACCACATCCTTACACTCTTTTACTAGCATAAGCTACTCTTACCTAAGCCTAACCTAGCCTAACCTATTCTAACTAAGCCAACCCAAGCCAAGCCATTATGACTCGAGGATAAGAAAATAATTAGCGATGCATAAATCCGCCGATCAGTGGCTGTCCTTCGACCATGCGGAACGGACGGACGGACTTCATCTTCCGAAGAAACGAGTCGCGTTTTGTTTAATTGCCAACCAACTAACCAACCGACTAACCAGGAAATGACTTGCCCACGTCTAAACACACCTACTTTCCTTACTTCGATCACGTTACTTATTATCCCTTCATAATCGATTCAGCTTAATTGATTCTATATGTTGATGTATCTTCGTTAATTTAAATTATTACGATTCTAAAACCTTTCTATACAATTTCTTTTCTATCAATAATTTTAAATTTTACTTTTAATTGGGAAGAGAGTTTTTTTTGGTTCTTTTTTTATTTGAACAGTTTCAAAGGCATTTATTTATAGCTCCGAAATCAAGTCCATGGCTATTTCAAAATTCAGGAAGTATTCGAATGTTTTTTAACCGGAGAAAAAAAAACAAAAATGAAGAAAAAAAAAAAGAGAAAGATAAAAACCATAGACGAGTTTTGCGAAGCAATAGCTTCGGGGCCTTTCTCGAACAAATGGAATATATTATTCACCGTCCAGCAGGACTAAACTAAAGGCGCGATACGGTCCGACGAGTCGCACTAAGCCGACCAACCGACCGACTTGCATCGATCTTCTTCGACGAACAATAAATCACTGGGTTGCCTGTACGCGATAATTTCACGGCGGCGCTTAGGTATCTTCGAGTAATAACGCTGTAGTAAAACAAAAAAAAATCGAATATGAGAAGGGTAGATTGCGAAGAAGGAGAAGGAGAAGGAAAAGGAAGACAAGGAGGTAGTAGAAAATAACAAAAATTTTTTATTCTTTTTTTTCCTTTTTTTTTTCTCTAACTTAAATACTAGAAAAACCATTAGACAATATACTTAATTACTACTATTATATTATTTTTATATTTCTGTACGTATATGTGTTAAATGCAGTATCTGTCGTTTCTCATCTAACTAAATTTAAATAACATACATTTTCAACCAGAAAAAGAATGAATGTAATCCGAAACTGGAATCATTAAAATACCAGCAAGATATTTTTTGTATAAATACAAAGAGAAAGAAAATTAACCATCGTTCGATCGATAGTCGATGGAGATATAAAATAATAGGGATTATTTCTTAAATAGCAGAACGAATTGAAAAGTATACCAGTCATTCGTCGTCTATCTACTAAAATTCTTCATTTTTATCGGTTTCCTTTATTTTTATAATTCTAATGGTGCTTCTCTCAGCTCGTCACGCTAGAGTTTAAACGCGATCGATATTAAGAGCGACAGGTGCCCCTCCTTCGAAAGCTTTCGTGTTCCCGCGCTATTAGGATCTTGCAGGATAGGAGTAGGGTGTGTGCAAGGGACTTGGGTTACGTGTAGCTCGTATCTAACTATGTGCTGCACGGTCTTACATTGGCTCGTAACTTACGTACCAGGAGAGAGGAGACAGCGATGAATCCTCAACTGAACTCGCACGCTTCCACTCTTATTCCGCGTGCTGTCACGAGCAAGCGCATCATTAGACCATCCGGCATTACAAATGACGTCGAAGGGACTCCATGTGTTCTGTGTCTTCTTCCTTTATTCTACTCTGTAGATGTCGTGTAACATACATACTCACACACTCATACACACAAACATACTTACGTATATGTAGAAAGATATAGTATATAGTGTAGTCGTTTCTCTTGAGTTGCTCTCATCCTGAACGATCCGACAAAACGCGGCCCTTTAAGTGGATCGTTCGGGTGGATCGAAGGAGAAAAAGTCCTTAGACGAGTCATAAGCATTTATGAGTTTCTTACTGCGAAGCTAATAAGTTTAGGAAGATCGCCGTTTGCGACGACAGTAGGGCCCAGTAGGGTTCCCCTAGTCAACCTTTTCTTATTCCTTTACTTCGAAGAAGAGACCTTCCACCAAAGTCCCTATCAATATATATATTTGTACGTACGTACGTAACTACGACAGACTATACTTTTTTACTTATTTCTGCCACGTAAATGTGTATACATATATATATATATGTGTATTATATGCAATACATCGTCTTCGATATAAATCGCGGTAAGGTACTTTGTAAGAGCAAATTACGTGACAAAGATCCAAACGAGCTTTCTTCTGCGTAACTTTCAAGCTGTGGATAGTTAAACAATTAGCTAAGTTTTTAATCATTTATTTACTTAACGCGAAATCGGTACAATCGGAATCGAAGGATTTAGCTGAGTCGAGTTGATAAAAGTAAGTGAAATTAAGTGGCTCCTTTTATGGTATCTGAGTAATGTCATGACAAATGTTAGGGGAAATCGAATGAGCACGTTTGTTGGATTCATCGGATACGTCTCGAGGATTCTTGAAATTCTTTGATGCCATCGTATAGCACTATCTTGTTATTCTTCTTCTTATTTTTCTTGTACTTCTTTCTTTCTTCCTTCCTTTCTTCCTTCCTTCCTATCTTGAAATAAATTAAAGTGGTAGGAAAGAAGGAAGGAAGGAAAGAGAAAGGGTCGGAGCATTCATTCAGTATTTCCTACAACGATAAGAAAGAAAGAGATGTGGTTTTCCCTTTCCGTTGGTAACACGTACGATACATACAACAAAATCATGTTTAAAGTAATTTCTGCAAGAAAGTCTCCCTTCGAGAATCCTTCCTGCCTGCCGGTGGGCGAATGGCGTCAGGATGATTTAAATGAAACTGCACCTTTCTCTCTCTATCTATCTATATCTTTCTCTCTCTTTTTTTTCTTTCTCTTTCTCTCTCACTACAACGCTTCTTCTTTCTTCCTCTTTCCTCTAGTCTTCTCTTTCCGTATCTTTTTCTTTCTTTATCTTTACCCTTCTTCTTCTTCTTCTTTTTCTACCTCATCGTTCACCGAGCAATCGACTTTGACAGGAACAAGTAGCGCACGCTTCACGGTGGTCGCTTTGAGCCTCAAGAGATAAAAAGATGACTACGATGATGGCCAAAAAGGATGGAAAGAAATTACAAATATACTTCTGTTATTATTAAAAGAAAAAGAAAGAAAAAAAGAAAGAAAGAAAAAGAAAGAAAGAAAGAAATGATCCAAATGAAGTATACCACAATTTGAGTTAACATAACGTTTATGTCTTATTCGTTTTTATTTATTAATTTTTTGATTAACTTTTTTTAAAAAATATTTCACAATAATTATATCAATAATAAGGCAACCAAATTTTAATCATATTCTATTTTTATTTTATTTATATAAAAAATAATGTTTCTTTTTAATTATTTATTTTAATTATCAGATAAATAAGTTTCCTAAATAAAAAAATATATCCTTCATTCTTCATATTTTTCTTTATCTTTATTTATTTATCAAGATATTTTTTCATCGTTGAAAAAAAGGTTGGAACAAAAGTTTGACGTTCTTATTAATAATATATTTGACCTTTTCCAAAGAAGAAAAAGAAAAAGAGTAAGAAGATTAATTCGAGCGCGGACGCGTTCAGAAAGAAAAATAAAGAAAAATAAAGTAAGAATAATGAAAGTAGAGAGAATGAAGAGCTAAAGTAGAGTTAATGAAGCAGGCGATTCTATTATCAGTTGGTTAGAGTGAGATCACGAGTCAGTATCGACAACGGTGCTGAGATAATATCGCTTTACGATCTACCTCTCCATCTGGTAAGCACTTAGTCGATCCTAGATACGAACCAGATAGTATCGAATAATCGGGACGAGGAGGTACGAGCAACTCGGATAGGAAATCTCAGGAACTTAGAAAAGCCGGCCAGCCGGTGTGATGAATCTCATGAGATCGAAATCATACTGATCTATCGTATATATATCGGATAAGATCTTGAAGATATATTTTTGAGAAAATCGGAGTACACAAAGTGTACCACGTAACTTGTTACGTGTCAATACTTCACCAACCTATCAATCTAAATCACAGGAATGATGAGTTATTTAAACTACGGGTTAATTTAAGATTGAATTTTCGAGATAAATTGACTTATAACTACTTACCTCCAAACATTCTTTATACTTGGATTGAACTATTTGGTATACTAAGATAATAAACTTGTAATACATTAATCGTGTCCAGGTAGACTGATAATTTTACATCCTTGTAAAATAGTCATAAGTATTATTGTTCAACGATAAGCTTAATCTCAAAATAAAAAAATAAAAAACTAAAAAAGGAATAAAATTTGTAAAACAAATACAAAATAAATTGTACACTTAACACAATCGTGATAATAAAAAATTAATTATAATATTAGGTGAAAAAATGAAAATATATATACATATACATATGTACATACTAGACAAAGAAATAGAGTATGGTAAAAGATGTAAAGGAATAGTAGGAGAAGTTGGAGGTGGTGGTGTGATTGTGGTGGGGTAATGGAAAGCAAGGAAAGGCAAGGTAAAGGCAAGGTAAAAGCAAGGTAATGCAGAGAGGCGAGTTACGGGGACGAGGATAGCGCAAAGGCGCATTGGCAAAGCATGCTAAGGCAACGGGTCCAAAGTCGTGGAGTCGTGGTAAGGCTCTCTCTGCTGGCACGTTAACCTCCCGCATGGACGCAGTACGCTCTCGACTCTCGCGCAGGCTAGATTGCACCAATCCCGGTCCTTGATTCGCCGACCACGTGCGACTCCGTCGTGCGTCTCTTTATTTACCAACTTATATAGTTACCCTCTTTTTGTATTGAAAAAAACTTTTATTCTGATAACTATTTTCTTTCGTTTTTTTTTGTAATTTTTTTTTAAGGAAATTTTTTTTTTCAATACTCATCAATGAATCAAACAGAGTGAACTTAACGAGATGGACGTTTAAAAAGTTTAGAATTGTTTAGATTTCTTTTTAGATAGTAGACAACTGTGAGTAATTTTGTTTCTATCGTCATTTTGAAAATGACCAAAGTTCGATTCGACGAATGATCGATAACAATAACAATCGGATTTTACTGTTGAATCATCATTGAGGAAGTTTCGTGGAACATCCCGTTAGTAGTACACGAAAGTAATCTACAAAGTTGCTATTCCCACGGATCGAAGAGAGAGAGAGGAGCGAGCGAGGAAATCGAGAATCGATCTGTAGCTTGTATAAATGTTCTCCTAGGAAAGAACGATCGAGAGACACGAAGTAGAAGTAGAAGAAGAAGAATAAGAAGAAGAAACTTAGGTGGAGTCGTTCCGGTTTCAGGTGGCGACCAACGATGAAATCGAAGGTACATCGAATGGATTCGAAATGGTCACGCCAGCTTGCGTCTTCGAGCGTGATACCGAGGTACCAGAATAGAAAAAGATGAAGGACCATTGTCCTTTCTCACGACACTTCGAGTTAGAAAAAGAATTATTTAAAAATTTGTTACTTCGAGAAAAGCAAAAATATACCCAGAGAAATGAAAGAAAGAGACAACAACATATTTAGCATTTGAGTGAGATACATTAATGAGAAAGATTTAATTAAATTTATATTAAATTAATGAAAATAAAATATATATTCGTGAATGAAGAAATAAAGGAAGGGGGATCCAACTCAAAGACCACCATAAATGGTTACCGTAGTTACGAAGGTGACAGAGAAAGAGACAGAGAGAGTCGCGTGGGAGGTCGAGTCTCAAACGAGACCTTTTTTACGAGCAACCAAGAAGACAGATTCTTCGTGCTTGTTTTCATACACGAGATAGAATGAGAAAGAGAGAGGAAAGTACGAACGACCGTTTAGGCAAGTATAGGATAAGTCGTCTTTTACTCGTTACCTCGTCCCTAACCAGGTGTCCTGCGACCCTCCCTTTTGAACGAAAAAGGATCACAACGTATTCCAAGAAGAGAAACCGAGGTCGCGACTCTGAAAAAAGCTGTGAGCCTGTTGTGGATCGACGAGAATACGCGGGGTGTTTAGGAGGTGACGTTACAACAACGTTTTCTACGTTCTTTCTTACTTTCGCATCATCACCTTCGTTAACTTTGAAATATTCCAGAGAAGTGCAAGACCCGAAGAGTACGTGACGAAGTTTTGTTCCAAGTTCTTGAATTCTTTGTTCAAGTTCTTCGAGAGAAAATCTCTCTCTCTCTCTCTATCTATCTAATAATAGAAAGTGAATTGAAAATTCTGATAGGAAAGACTTGATATTTATATTTCTAAATCGAGTCACGTGCTACAACCACTAATTGTGATTACATTCTAAACTGTCAAACGTGATCGATTAGATCGTTTTATTCGAGAACAAATCAACGACCATCATGATATATGAACGGTAAAAATAAAAAAGAGGAGTACAACTGAGACCTTTTGATTTTTTATAAATAGCATTCGTTATTTAGTGATACGAGTATTAGAAAATTAAATGTTGATAAGATCGAAAGATGGTACGAAAATTCTCGAAATCTTGACGATCGATTATTATTATCGTCGAACAAATACAACAACAACAACAACGACGACAACCGACGAATCTAGGAAGACAAGAAAAGAGGGGGAAAATAATAAGATGCTGGTAGCCTGTACGAAGAGAGCGTGCAGAGCTGGCCTGGTTGCAGTCTTGGTCACCGCACTGTGCGTCCTCACTCTTCTCGATTCGCCGCCAAGACTCCCGGATCCTCCAGCAGATCCTCCTCCCACGCCTGGTAAGCAATTTTCTCCCTCACCATGCGCGCTGCACCTACCACCACCATCACCACCAACACGCCACTAACACTAACACAATCATCACTAATACCAACTACATTTACCAACCATCGTCAACGTCGTCGTCGTCGTCGTCGTCGTCGTCGTCGTCGTCGCGAGCTAGCCGCGAGTTAGTCACGACCTTTGCCCTTTCGTTATCGCCGAACGGGTTCGCAACCTCGGGGAAGTAGCGTACCTTCGGACCCTTAACTCTATTCTCCTAGACTATTTCCATTTCTTCTTCTTAAGGGTCAATGAATTCGAATTATTTATACTTTCTATTGTTCGTTATCTTTTTCTTTTCTTCACAATTTGTTTTTTCAACGGTTCTACTTTTTTTCTTTTTTTTTCTTTTAATAGTTACTACATAAACTTCATTTATATTTTAATATTGTAATATGATTTTAATAGTTTTTTTACTTCTTTTATTGGCCATGGAATCACTGTTTTTATTTCCTCGAATTATTAATAATTAATTTTATAATTCTTTCATTTTAGAAAAGAAAAAAAGTATAATCTAACTTGCTAATTTCTTCGAATCATTAATTTTTTATTTTAAAACAGGTTCGGCTAGTTGAAAAAAGATCATAAATTCGTTTCGATCTATAAATTTAAGAAACGCGTTGGGAAGAAAAGATAAAAAAAAAAGCGAAGCAAACGTCCCTCTATTTAAGTGTTCGTTCAGCAGGTAGAAAGATCGTGAGTGTTTCTTACTCGCGAATAGTTTCTCAGGATTCACGACTATCCGGTCGGTAGAAGCAAGTAACTAAGGAAGGAAGAAAGGAACGGAAAGGAAAGGAAAGGAAAGAAAGGAAGGAAGGGAAATTTCTCGAGCTTTTTTCCTTTACCACTCGGCACGATCCTATCTTCTCTTTCCTTTCGTACGAATGGTTATTGTTCGTTTTCAAAGCTTTAAAGTATCGATCGAAGTTTCCACCTAGGGCGATCATAAATCCCAACGATCAAATTGTCTACAAATGGAAAAGGTGATAAAGACGATTCAAGAGAAGTAAATAAGAAAAAAAACACGCACGCACGTACGCGTGTGCCAAGAGCAGCTAACAAAAAAGAAAATGAAAAGATAAATAAAATGAAGAAGAAGAAGAAAGAAAAAAGCAGAAATTGTAAGAAAAGAAGTTGAGGAGTGTCTCAAACGAATAAAAAAAATGCAAGACGCATATAAATCTCTGGACGTGTCTCATTTTTCGTAGCAAGCGACTTCATTAGACGAAATAATTTATGACAATATATATTTCTGAGTTATCTCAGTCAGCGTTGGACCGCCCGTCGATCGTGTTGTTATTATTCTTGCTAAATTATGAGGAACGATTTCGCTACGATAATTTTGGCCAGTTTCTTCGAACGAGTCAGAGTACTTACGGAGTACTTCTCGTAGTTAGAGAGAGAGTGCCTTCTCGTAAAACTCATACATACTAACAAAACACGTATATTCATACATAAGAGAGGACTACACGTACACGTACACGTAACACGTTCGTACGTACTCAAAGGCACACCTTTGCTAGACACGATGCAGCAGAAGGAAAGGGTAATCGCAAAAGGGCACGACTGAGGATCACACTCTCAGCAGGCAACACCAGCCATAATATACCGTCTCGTTCCTCTCCTTTTCCTTACGTTGGGTCAATCGTTGGCCGCGCAAACTTTCTTTTTCTCTTCTTTAAATAAAAGAAAAAAAAAAAAATAACAAGTACCGACAAAAAAAGGAAGAGCTTCGGTTTACGTTCGACGAACGAAGTGGAGAGTGTAAAAGAGTAAACGAGTCTGCTGCCAGCGTATGCAAACGTTTGCCATTAACGATCGCGATAACGAAAGCGGATGTAGAAAGAAAGAGAGAGAGAGAGTGAGAAAGAAAGAAAAAGTCGATGACATTCACGATCCACATTCCCATCGACGTGAATGTACGATGATCAAGAATGAAAGTAGTTATCAAAGAGAGAGAGAGAGAGAGAGAGAAAGATACCTGTTGCTCGATATCGTTATGAAAATTTATCGATGATCATCGATTTCTCCCTCCCCCACTTTTCCTTCCCTCCCACTTGCCCTCATCCCTCAGTTATTTCTTTAGCGACCGAGAACGGAAGATTATGACTAGATGTGAAAGATAGGATGGCGCTCTAACGCGTTAGGATATCGATTCATTCTCGATTTACAAACGAGTTCAATAAAGAACCGGTGTACAACAACCTATGTCGAGAAAAGTGTTCGCAAGACTCATGTGATGGATAGAGAAACATGGGATAGATTAATAGACAAAGTAAGAGAGAGTGAGAGAGTGATAGTGAGAAAATGAAAGAGAATGGAGATGATAAAAAAAAATAAGAAGAAGATTAAAAAGGAATGAGAAAAACGATGATCCTTTTTCACCCCTTTTATTCTCAATCGAGAGCACGCACGCTATTAAGATTCAATTGGGAGATTAAAGCAATCAGAATTCTATTCAAGCAACGTCATTTCTAATTCGATCGATCTTCATTAATAAAATTTAGGAGACAATCATTTTGTAATTGTCTAGACGTTATTATACTTTTATATAGTTTTTTTTTTTTTTTCTTAGAAATATATAGAATAATATTTGATAAAAGAGAGAGAGAGAGAGAGAGAGAGAATATATATTTTATATTAGATTCTTTATATTAATTTATCATAATTATACGAAGTGTATATTATAAATGGTAAAATATATAAAATAATAATATATAGGAATTGTACGTTAAAATATTAATTATTGATTTATCGGATGATCGTACAATAAATATTTCAAAAATTTATGACATAGATTAATATTGCTTTATATTTTATTTTGTGGAAGTTTGAATAAAAGTAGAATTTATTCGTAGCGTGTAGGACGTATCCGTTGAGTGGTAACACGTCACTTCCGTCCACCCATTGAATCACAATGTTTTCCGCAACGTGTCTAGAAACGTACGTAATCTCTCGCGTGTCCGATAATGGGAAACGCGTGAAGCCGGAACGAACGAGGTGTTTCGCAACTATCTTTCTCTTTATCTATCTCTTTCTCTCTTCCATTCTCTTACTATCTTTCTCTCTTATCGTTCAGAGTACTTGTACCATCATCACAATTTCAACGTGTCGGACATTACATCTTTAGCGAGCTTCAAGCGACAAAATTTTTCTAGATAATTACGATTACGAGAAGTCGTATATTCGATTCTTACAACGATTATTCCAATCGTTTTACGGTTCATAAATGACTATGTCTAATCAATAAGCCGTGACGTTGCATTAAGTATAATGGTAATGTTTCTATCGGCTAGTGAACAATAATTGTTTAGTATTAATAAATCAATATTTATCATCAATTGTCATTACTGTCAAACAATTGCAAACGAATAAAAATTATTTATCGAACAACAACCCTATCCATCGAACAAACCAATAAATAAATCGTCTATGTTCAATCAAAACTTCTTTTTTTATTACACTTTCACCTTTTTCCATGACATAAAAAATCTTGTTTTTTCTTTAATTTATTAATCATCTAATAATCCATAGAAATCATTAATAATAGTATGTAAAAGTATTCACAAAGAACATACTTTTCCTGTTAAATATTTGACGAGCAATAGACAAGATTAACATAAATCACATCGTTCTATTTGAACATATTAACATATTATCTTTTTTTTTTCTCTTTTACATTTCCTTATATTATTTGATTATTCTACATGTTTAAGGTGGCGAACCACCAGGTACAAGAAGCATCGTGGCGTATTCGTGGGCGCGAAGATTGGCACTCGATTACAGAGCTTCGAAGGAGTGCGACGGTGCTAATGGAAGGAATGAAACGACTTTAGAAATGGCGTTGGAAAGGACTTTGGACGCGTTCGAGTTAACCGCTATAAGGTGGCTTGAAACGATTCCTCGACGTCTCTTCCTCTATAGCGGCCACTTGGATCTCAGAGTGGCCGGTTATCCAAGTCTTCGAGTGATCGCCGTCAAGCATGGACCTCTACCGACCTCTTCCCTCTTCTGCACCGTTTGGTGAGCTACTTTTCCTTCGCCAACTTACCACTACTACTACTACTTACTCTAACGGAATGAGAAAGAAAAGAAAAGAAAAAGATGGCTAACCCTTCTTCATCATCTTCTTCTTATTATTCTTCTTATTCTTATTTTTATTCTTATTCTTATTTTCTTATTCGTCTTCTTTTTTTCTTCTTCTTTTTCTTCTTCTTCTTCTTCTTCTTCTTATTCTTTATCACCTTCTTTCCGTGAGCCGAAGCAATACGAGAAACAAATCGATAGACTGGAAACTTGAATTTATTTCTTCTATCAAGCCAGTTAATTATTTCATTTACATAATAGCATTGAAATCGATCGATCTTATACGTCTATTTTATAATTTCCTTTTTATTATTAGATTTCTTGGAAATGATTTTTCAAACGACAAAGTCACGATATAATATCTTGAATTTATTATTCTAGAATAAATATAAATATATATAATATATCGGGTCTCGAGGAACAAGTTTCTTAGTATTTTTATGGAAACGGCAGTGAAATCAATTTTTTTGCGTATTTTTTATCGAGTGATCCTCTCATCAAATGTTTTTTTTTTTTTAACCAGACTGAGTAGCATGAACAAATATAGCAAATATTTTTTTTTTGTTAATAATTCTACGATAGGTCAACTTATAAACGCACGCAAATATTCTTGAATCCAATTAACATTAACACAGTTATAAGATCCTGAAGTCATTCATATAAAAAATACGAAGATATTTTTTCCCCGGCCCAATATATATATATATATATATATATATATATATATATATGTATCTTTTAATATAGACGATAATTAAATGTAAATTAAATATATTTAATTATTTATCATCGATGTTAATTTTCTCATTAGACATAACTTATCCAGGTATATCTTGACTACCCCCTCTCTTCTTTCTCTTTATCTCTCTCTCTCTCTTATGTTATATTATATCTAACCACTAACTACAACTGTACCGAAGTGAAATGAATGAAGTTTAATCTAGTTTGTTTGTTTGTTTGTTTGTTTGTTTCTACGATATAGGTACGAGGAAGAGCAAGGAAGGATACGCAGTTATAGCATGGAGGCTCTAGTTTCGCCGATATGGTTGGAAGAGTGGGGTGAAGAGACAGACAGTTACACGGGAATTCTAGTGTCCTGTCAGTTACCGTCGTTAGAAGGATCAACGGCGTATCCTTTGCGAGTTTACGTCGGTTCTACGTCCTGCTACGAAAATCCTAGTCATAGTTTAGCCATATTTAGGGACAACGTAACAGATAATAACGATGACGACAACTATGAAAACGATAGTTCGACGAATAATTCCAAGAGATTCACATTATGCATCAAGGGTCTCGATTTCGACGAAGATATTTCGGAAAAATTAGTGGCATTCGTTGAATTGCATAGAATCTTAGGTGCTGGATTATTTTATTTCTACGTTTTTGACGTTCACGAAAATGTATTAAAAGTATTGAGACTTTACGAAAGATCTAACGTAGTACGGTGGTTCGATCTTACATTACCAGGTGATTTACCCAAGGATAAAAAGAATAGAAGAGAATTTTTCGATCAGGATATTTGGACCAAGAGAAGAATGGAATTGATACCGTACAATCATTGTTTCTACGAGAACCTACATAGGTCGGAATTTGTGGTACCAATAGACGTGGACGAGGCTATCGTACCAATTAAAAGAAAAAGTTGGCACGGTTTGATCTCGGACGAGCGTAGAAAACTCGGTGAAAGTTTCGAAGAGTTTGCCTCTTACTCCGTTAGAAACGTATACTTTTTCCCGGAGTTGCAGAACAAAAGTAAATCCGTGAGTTTCGTCGATAATCCAGATTATCTGGACACAATTAGGACTTCGAACGTTTCACCGGAAGGTGATTCGGTAAAGAGTTTTGTTTCGACTAGGCGTGCATTAACCGTGCACAATCATTATGCTTTAAGCACGTTGAATCCAAGTACGAGAAGGGCTCATCACGTGGATCCTAATGACGCCTTGAAGCATCATCATCGTGCATGCGACAGCAGACATCTCGATTGCGATCTTCTTATGGATGACGTTCAAATAGACGTATCTGCTCTGCGTTATGCGAACGAGCTCAAGGCTAGAATGAAAGTCACTTTGAACGACTTGAATGGCCATCTCGATTAATAAATAAATTCGTTACGGTGATAATATCAAAAAGATATTATTATATGACGATCATTCTCCATCCTTATGAATCTGTGATACTTCATTTGAAACCTATAAGCATAAAAATGAAAGAGATAAAGAAATAGAAATAAGTATAACATCGATCATAATCCATGTGCATGATCGACGTTTTCAACAATCATTTCTTTCACCTATCATTTTCTTGTTCTCTCTTTTTATTTCTTTTCTTTACTTTCCAAGTGTTTTAATAGCAAATGTTACTTTAATTAGTTCACTCTTAAGTAAGTAATTATACTAACCTAAAAAAAGAAAATGAGTAGGTTCTATTGACAAAGAACATGCATAAAATAAAGATCGAGCTTTTAAAGATAGAACCAACAGCATCAATCAAATGAAAATCGAGTGGTACCATTACCAACCTTTTTTTTTGCCTGTTATCCCTCTCTCTCTCTTTCTTTTTTTCTTTTTCCCTCTATCATTCTTCGTATAATTTTTTTATTTGCGGTCATTTTTTTTTCTCCTTAGTTCTCCACCCCTTTCATTATTTCTTCCGTTCACTCGATATGGCTCATCGATTTTCTCAATATATCGTTTATCTTTCCTTACACAGAATTCCCAACAAAAGGATAATAAAAATAAAGTTAAGAGAAAAGGAGTAACGAAGGGTACGGTCTCGCGAAAAGTTCGATCCTAACTTTCTACTTGAACTCGATTTCACTATCCTACTCTTTCCTAAACTTGTCATAAATTTAAAGAAAAGTATGTATGCATGTAGATCCGGAAGGATAAGTTCACTTCGGCCGAAAGATATTCATACTCTCTCCTATAGATACATTTATGGCTACAGGATGTTTCAAAAAATTTCTCCTTAAAAATCACAAACTCCTATTTATAAAGAAAAAAATAAATAAATTAAATTTATTAACACATATCGAGTCGACTATTTAATTATAAACAAATTCATTTTAAAACAATATTTATGAAATTGCAATTGTTGTATTTTTAAGAGTCAAAAAAAAGGGAAGGATATATTTAAATTACAAAACTTGGAAAATAAAATGTGTTTAGATTCACGTTTATAAGAACATTTTCTTTTTATTATTTTTAATATAGGATTATAAAACTGGAAGAAGTTTAGTAGAAATTTTTATGTAACATCCTGTATATAAAAATATATGTTGATCATCGTGTACACGTGTATGTATATAAAAGTACGATATCTTTTCTCGAAGAGTCGCTTCATCGATTCTTCAATGTCCGGCCATCCAAGTTTTGTATTCGAGTTAAATAGATTCCGCGAGAAAATGCATAGAAAATCTTTTTCCGTGAAGATCTTATACTATCTTTGGTATATCTATGATGATCTATATGAAATAAAATATACCTATTGTACGTCAAAACAGAAAAAAAAAAAAGATAATATTACAAAAGTGTACATAAAAGTGATAAGAAAGAAAAAAAAAAAGAAATTAGAAAAACAAATAACACTAAATTATTCCCTGTTCTTTACTCAGAGTTTTTCGTTCTATTTCTTTTCTTTTTTTTTTTTTTTTATTATGTGCTAAGAAAGAAGCTGGTTTTTTTGTAATTTCAAGAAAGGTTCGAGAAGAGGTGAGTTAAAGTCATGGCCTCTTTCGTAAGGTAAGAACTATTGACCTTTACGCATCAAGATCGTCCTAGTTTCTTACTTCCTTTGTAATAATAAGAACGGATAACATATCGTCGTCTAATCGTGGACTCGTGTTCAAAGGACAACAAGCTATATTATTTTCTCTCTTTCTCATTTTCTACGTCTTTTTTTTTTTTGTTCTTTTTCTTTAGCAAACAATTCCAGTTACACACGCAAACGAATGAACTTAGAAGAGTTTCACTTGTGAGACCTGCATGCGGAGACGCAGTTTAGAGTTTTTCACCGAGTTTGCGATACGATATATTCTCACAAGGAACCGTTTAGATAAGTGTCTTAATTTCAGAGAGAAAAAGAGAGAAAGAAAAAGAGAGAGAGAGAGAGAGAATCATGTGTTCAATGTAGAAAGGTATACTGGTGCGTCGTGTGTCAACCCAACTAACCGGAAATAATTGAAACGTTCTACCCTCATTCCTCTTAACGAGAATCCCGTTTTAATTTCTTTCGTAAATCTATCTATCTTTGATTAGGTATATTACTCTTCAAATTTAGGTCATAAAACCACATCTAACTCGTGTTACGACTTTTTAATGGTTTTCTTTTCAAATTTATATTCAAACTTTCAACAAAAATATATAAATTGAATATTCCAATAAAAGAAAAAATATATAAGTTAGTTTTGTCAGGATTGTGTAATAAGAAAATATTTTATATATTCCTAGGATATATAAAAGTAATGTATGATACACTTATTTATCATACTTATACGAAGTAGAACGCCAAGAAGAAGATGATTGAAAAATATCGTAAAAAGGATAGATGCTCTGGGTTACTAGAAACAATATTCTTGGTTAAAGTAGGAAGAAACGTAACCAAAGCTTTTGATCACGGAAAAAAAAGTTTTATTATTTCTTTAATCTTTCTATTTCTTTCTCGTTCTGTTTTGCTCATCGTTAGCATACGCAACTGCGAACAGCCGCGAATAGACCAACGTCAAAGCAACAATTTTTATAGCCCGTTAAACCCAACCGAGCCAAGTCCCGTCGTGAGCTCTCCCTTAATTGGACGACCGGAGCGTCATAGCGAATAACTCGAGATCTTCGTCGTCTCCTTCTTCTTCTTCTTCTTCTTCTTCTTCTTCTTCTTCTTCTTCTTCTTCTTCTTCTTCTTCTTCTTCTTCTTCGTCGTATTCTTCATTTTCGTTTGTTGTTGTGCATCACTGAAGGAGGAGGATGTATTAGCCAAAGGGTAAAAGGAAAGTACCAGACCAGATTATCGTTCTAAATCATCTATGATTTAAGATAGTATTCGTTCACTGAATTTAACAGCCATAACATTTTCTCTCTTTCTCTTTCCCTCCTTCTCTCTCTTTTTGTTTTTTGATATTTTTTTTAAAGTCGTTTGTATTTATTTAACTCACACATCTCATTTCTTCGATTACATTTCTTGTTTTTCTTTCTTTCGTTTATTTTGATCCTTCTGTCATTCTCAAAAAATTATCTTTTTTTTTTTTCATTTTTTTTCTGTTTTCATAGCGTGGATTTAATAGCGAGATAAATAATGTAGAGAGTTTTTTAAAGAGAGAAAGAGGAAGGAACGTAACGTGTCCACGGCATTCTCGGTTGCCTAAATTTACTGTTAGCTTCGGCACCAAGCGGATGCATATTTCCACCCGCGAAATCGTTAACACCCGCCCCGTGCGAACTCGCCCTCGTTTCCGCTCGTAACTGTCGACTATGGAATTCGACTCGAATATTCGTAATAATAATTATGTTGTTTCCCTAATAACGTTTGCCACGTTGACGTACGCGCTTCGTTTCGTTTCTCACCTTTCCGAATTTATATTTTTATTTTTTTTTTTTATTTCCTTAACAAACTTTCTTAGGAAAGAGGAAAGAAACACAATCGATTTGATTTAATCGCAAAAAAGGGGACGGGGGGTAAAAAATCACCCGTAATAATAATACACGCACGTATAAATTGAAATAGGAAAATATTTATTTAAGATTTTATTCGAATTATTTCATGATAATCATATGATCAATGATTTAATTTAAATTTATTATTTCGTTTGATAATTAAATTTTTAATTAAATATGGAAAAGATACTAAATAATAGAAAGATATTTATTTTTTCTTGTCAAATCTGTGTATATATTAATACAAATGGTGTTTACTTTTTTAAAAATGCAAATCGTTTGAACGTAAAAAGAATCTAATTTGTTGCCACGTGGGTTCATTCATAAAAGAAAGGGTCCAACCCCTCGGTGAAAAGAACAATCCGTACCTTGTAGAGAAATTTATTGGCCCTTGAAGCAACTCTGGGGCTTCTTCGAATCGAAGTACGGTAGACGGATAATCGGCTTTACGTGACTCGTGTCGTAGGTCAGTTACAACGGGAGAAATTTCGAGTCGAGTATTATCTTTAAACCTTTTTTAATTCGATCGTTTAAAACGAATTATTATACAACATGCTCGTTACGTATTTAAAAAAAAATATACGAAAATAAAATTATACAATAATTGACGTTAAAAATAGAAAGAAAGAAAAACAAATAAACCAGTGGGTTATTATTTTTTTTTAATTAACTTAAACACGAATAATTGCACTTAGCTTAAAAACAAATGCAAATTCTTGTAAACGATATCAAAGAACACGAAGACGATCTAAAATCAGCCGAAAAAATCGTGCAAACATTTCTCCGTGGTGGTATTCGTCGCATTTGCAGGGATTATTCCAGACAGCAATAAATCTTATTAGTCTTTACGCGTTTCTCTTCTGCATTCGAATTTCGAGCCAATTTAATTGATGCTAAAATAAATTTCAACGTTAAATCAACACGTTATATTTTGGATAAACAATCTCCTATCGATTTTTAAATTTCAATAATCGAAACCAAATGGTAAAAAGAAGAACTTAAATCGTTACTTTTCTTGTTATATATAGCGCTGAATGAACAAATTAATTATTGAATTAAATAAATAAAATAAAAATATATCACTAAATGGAGCTTTTTTAAAATGAAAGACACAGTGGTAGGTTCTGTAACTTTGTCGAATATTCGTAAGCATGCGCTTACCATCGTCGAATCAGAAAGAGAGAGTGAGAAAGAGAGTGAAAGAGAGGGGTTGATCGTAAGTGAGCAGCACGTGCGTAGCAGTCATCCTGGCGCACTCGCCAGGACCAGTTCTTCCCTCTGCCAATTCAACTCGAACTTTCCCTTTTTCTTCTTCAATTCTCTCCACCCCATTGATACTTTGACCAGATAGTTTCTATCACAAATATTAGGTCAAACATTTTTCTTCTCAACCATTTAGCGTATTTTCTTTTTTCTTTCTACCCCCTCAACTCAACATTAATCTCCTTCAAATAGACAAAAAAAAACAAAAACTCGAACAACAATAACAACAGTGTTTAAAAACGTGTCAAATAAAAAGAAAATCAAAATTTAAAAGAAAAAAAAAAAAAGAATAAAAATATACAAAAAGAAAAGATGTTATCCTCGGAGTGTGCGAACATTATCGCGTACGTTTGTAATAAAAAATATGTTATGGTAAAGGAATTAAAAGTTGTTTATAGATTATTATCACAAATTGTCGTATGGATCCTAACGTCGCTGGAAAAAAAGAGACTTTATTATCGATTTTCAAGATTTTTCACGGGAAAATTGATGATCCAGGAGAAAAACAAGATAACTGCGAGATCGAAAAAAGTAAAAGGATCGATTATAATCGATCGAAACAGTCCATAAGATATTTTCTAGTAGAAAAAAAGGTGTCGGGGTGAAATGACGGTTCGTCGGGAGGACGGTCAAGGAATGAAACATAGCAATTCTTGGCCGAATAGATCACAAAGGACCGTACGCGTCAGTGTTGATCCCATTTCGCGAGCTTTCACTATAATTTCAACAAATAGATCGGAAGAAGATGAAGAAGAAGAAGAAGAAGAAGATGAAGCAAATAATCGAGAAAAAAATCGAGATAAAAAAGAAGGAGAAGAAGAAGAAAAATACGAACTGAAGATCTTTGGTAAATCTTTGACGCATCGCTCGACGAACGAAGATAAAGTTAAACATGAAGAAAATGATGATAATGTTGATTGTAGGATAGCGGGAAACGATCGAAAATCGAGACGACACAGTGAATTTCAAAGGAAGACGTTACATTCGTCGCTGAGGGCGCTCAATCGGCACCGACTTTACGTCGAAACGTCAACATTATCCTCGACGATCTCGACAGCCAGCAGGCGAAGAAGAAGAAGAAGAAGAAGTAGCAACAGCAGCATCAGCATCAGCAACACCAACAGCAACAGCAACAGCAACAGCAATAGTAACAGCAGCATCGAACTGAAGATCTTCAATGTGTCTTCGATCGGTTTAAGGGACGACGTTAAGGATAATAAAGAAGGTTCTTCTTTACTGCCTGATACGAGTCAGTTACCAAAAGAAACAAAAGAAATAAAAGAAGAAGAAAAGAAAGAAGGAGAAAAAGATAAAGATAATGATGAAGATGAAGATAAAAATGAAATAGGAAAGCCTACGGTTGTGCTGACGCCGCATATCGAGATAGTTGACTACGATCGAATCGGCGGCACGAGTTCTTCGCAAAGCGATCGCCATGCTTGCCCCAAGTGCACTTCGGAAGGACAACTAAGATTACAAGTGGATCCCTTTCGATCCCCGATTACTTACGACGCTTCCAACGATTCATCGATAAATGGAACAACGCAAACGCATACGCAAAATATTCTCAATCGTAAAAAAAGAGAAATCAATAATAGATCTAATATTCCCGGTGGAAGCACATGGCCAGATGGACATATCGCGTCTTTTGCCACCGGTTATTTAGCCAAAAGAGAATTAAACTTTGGTAGGAAAAAAAGAAATGGATTGTCTGGCATAAATCATCAACAAACTTGTCGACCATACGATCTTTGTAAAGAGGCTACGTTAAGGAGACATTATTATCCCGAGGGTGGTTGGGGATATGTCATCGTCACGTGTTCCATGTTAGTACATTTTCTCGGTGTAGGATTGCAATTCGCTGCACCCGGAACTTGGCATGTTTCTGCTCAACTTAAATTTCATCATCCTCCACTTCACAGCGCAGGTACGTCAAGGATTTGTTTCTGCAGGCATATTTTTTGATATTCCTTTTTGCTCCATTTTTTCTTTTTTTTTTCAAATAACAAAATTCATTTCTGGATAAAAAGGTTGATAAATTGTCGACGTTCAAATTTCTGTGAAAAAAATTGAAATTTATACGTTTTCTAATTCACTACTCATACTTATGTCCTAAAAATATATATCTAAACAAGCAACCACCCCCCCCCCTAAACGAGGTAAATACGTAACTGGAAATACAACGGTGTTGGTTCCTCCCTCTGTTTCTTGTTTTCTCTCTCACAAGGTTCAAAATATTACCGCTACGTTGTGGAAAATTTTGTAAATCCACCGTGGTGAACTACGGTGGCTTAACCTTTGCGTTATATGAGGCAAAACGTTCGTAGAATATCCTCGAGAAGAATACTGTCTAGGAATAGTTACGAACTCAACTTCTTCTTCTATCATACACATTTTTACTTCACTATAATATATAATAATAATAATAATAATAATAATAATAATAATAATAATAATAATAATAATAATAATAATAATAATAATAATAATAATAATAATAATAANTAATAATAATAATAATAATAATAATAATAATAATAATAATAATAATAATAATAATAATAATAAAACTAACGAAGACGTGATAAACTTGACTCGTTCGTGTTAAGAATTTTTCCAAAAAATCCTAATTGAGTCAACATTTCCTAATTCGAATTTTGCACACGTACAAAACGAAAAATTTGAGCAGACAAATTTTCACAAAACACATATGACATAAAAATATATGTAACATTTATTTTATATAACGAGGTATCCTTTGGGAAAATAGTAAATTTCCCGTGTAAAAAAAGTAGCACGTTCAGTTTGAATGATATATAAAATATTATGTCAACGCGGTTCTCAAGGAATCGAAGGTCTGAAAGAGTGAATAAGAAGGGAAAAAAACTTGATCGTTCAACGATCCATGGTATAATCCTTCAGTTCACCATCTATCACACTCGTATCATCTACTTTAAGTCTCGCTGTCACGTTCGACACACTTATGTTTTTCTACAGATGTAGAAAAGTAGAGCAAATAAAAGGTTACAAGAGCAGTCCTTCCCATACAAAAAAACATTGAAAATGATAACTTAAATTTATTCAAATCAAATGTAACTAATTCACGAGAAATTTTATCCATTAACATATTACCTCAATTTAAAAAATGTGATAGAAAATCTATTTATTCAGTTAATTTCAATTGGAATGTACTCGTGACAGTTTATTGGATAACGATGAGTAAATATATGTGAACAAATTCGTTTTTGATTTTATTTCATTATTGACGCACACAAAATGAATACAAATTTGTAGTAAAGCGTATTTTCGACGTTATGGAAATGGTATCTTCTATCAAATTCACTTTCCAAACAGTAAAGAAATGAAAGTATCCGAGAGGGTCGTGATTCGAATCGATAGACGAGGTCGAATGGCACGCGTGTGAGAAAAATCAGGACAATCTATCAAGATTCGGGACAGGTTGTCTGTGTGTCGTGCGGTCTCACGTAGGTTAACATTGCGTGCGAGGCATCACGATGCATCAGAAAAGACGAAGGTGAGGACCCAAGCTACTAAGCCTTCGGTATTTTATTTTCTTTTGTTATTTTTTCTTTCGCGAGATCACTCAGTATCGATCGAGCCGTGAAATCGAGCGTAATAAACGATCTCATAACGTTTCTTACAAAAGGTAACAAAAAAAAAATCTAAATCTACTTGGAAGAGATCATTCGATAAGCGAATGAGTGATGGAAAAGAAACATCAATCCGTATCCGGTACATCAGAGGAGAACGACGTTTATCGCAAACGACGCCATTCTTACAGCGAAGCAATGGCCGATGAAAATACGATCGAGTCTAACGATTTGCAACTCACGGAACGTTGTCAATCTCGTATAAGTTTAGGTACGAATTCATCGTTACGTAGAAAATTGAAATCTCGTGATAATTCGAGTTTTGATTCGGTAACATGGTCATCGATGAGTTTCGATTCTAAACGTGATTTAATTAGAACAATTTCGGCAGATACCAATAGATCCTGGAGTGAATTTGAATTATCCGAGATATTACGTTCTTATCCTGATATTGTTTCGAGATTGATCAGATGCAAGTGTTACGTTGGTACGAATCAGTGTCGTTATCGTTATCAGTGTTGTCATTGTCAACGTAGAAGGATATCTTCGATCTCTAGAAGAGAATCCTTTGGTAGTTTTAGACGAAAGGACTCAGGTTATTCTGTATCGACCTGCCAAAGTTTTCTTCCACCATCGTCAGTTAGAAACTCTTCTATTGGTAGCGTTTATCGTATCGGTTACTACAACAGAGTAGACCCGTCAAGTGATCAGAACGAGAGAATCGTGAATAAGGATTTACCGATTCAAAGGCGGTATTCCGATCAAACGCATTTCGTTCGTCCCTGCCAGATCGAATACGCGGATAGACGGAGGTACTCTGAACAGACACCGAGAGATAACATCGTTGAATGTTCCTCAGCTAGTAGGTGCAATAACCACTTGAGATCGAGACTCTCGTCGAGATTTTTAGCGAAGGCGGGACAGAAAAGATCTTCGTTATCCTTTAAACCAACGACGAGTTACGACGATGCCTCTGTTAAAAAAGAAGAAGAAAAAGAAAAAGAACACGACGAGATTGACTACGAAAAGGACGGAAACGATTCCGGGATTTCAAGTGTTCCTGACAATCGTAGAAAGAGTAAATCAACGATGATATCTGCACCAACGGTGAATCCTAAAATGTTCAAAAGACGTTTCTCCGAACAATTGATATTAGAAGGTGGACTCAGTGGTCTGCCAGATTTCGATACACTCGTAAGACCTGAACAAGACGACATTGCCGAGGACGAGGAAGAAGAATCTTTAACCGGTATCAACGCAAGAAAAAGACTTACTTTGAAAAAACATTACTATCCCGAAGGTGGTTGGGGTAAAACTATTATTCTCGTTGGTGTATTAGTACAATTACTCTCTCATGGTTTGCAACTTGCTGCGGGTGTTATACTAACTCCGATGATCAATCATTTCGAACGTGATGTCAGGGATGCAGGTATGACGAAAATAAATCTATTCGAATACTTAAGAATCATTCCGAATTATTACACAAATCGTATTTGTAAATATGAAATTAGGTCTCATATCGTTATAAGATATAAAAAATAGA
Source organism: Polistes dominula (assembly GCF_001465965.1). The sequence goes on from NW_015148970.1 coordinate 3,385,584, forward strand.
GTAATAAGTTATTACATTTTGTTAATTAAAAAATATAAGCCTAATAAATTAGTACTAATATGGTTTTGTTTTAAATCCAATTTTTAATCGTTTATAATGCCACAGTAGAAACTCACGTTTTCACGGATGTAAAGACTCCTCTTTTCTCTCAAACGTACACATACACAATTACGTACATGCACACATAATTGAAGTCGATCGAGAGTGCATAGAACGAGCAACGATTGGATGCACCTGCAACAGCTGTCGTCCAAACGAACGGTACTTACCTACCGTAACCTAGCAAACTCGTGGCTTCAACTATCTCCTTTCTCTCTCTCTCTATCTCTCTCTTATTCTCTTTCTATCTATCTATCTATCTATCTATCTATCTATTTCTATCTCTATCCCTTTCGTTCGGTATCACGTATAATCGTATCCGTACTGTTAACCCACATGTATTTATACGGGAAATTACAGGAATAGACGTCACGTTCAATGGAAAACATACCGCAGATCCCAATCTTCCACGAATCGTAACACTCTACAATCGATTGCGTACGGCCTTCCGAGAATAATTTCCAATATCGATAATAAAAATTTACATACGTTTACGTTTCATTTCCTTATCTGATTATTTACAAATTATCCAATTAAACGTACGTGTTTACAATTTAACAAATCGAACTTTTAATTGATACAAATCAGTTAAGATGATAAATTAAAATAAATTCAAATAGAAATATTATATTATTTAAAGAAATTTGTGATGAAATTTTGTCCGCGTTTCAAATTATCTACAAATGAAATTGAGATTTGTTCCGTTTTTTTTTTTTTTTTATTTTTTTTTTCAAACGAAATCTCTTCTCGTGTATTAGAATAAAAAAGAGAGAAAAAGAGTAAGAGGGGGAGGGAGAAAAGGAAAGAAAGAAAGAAAATCTTTCCACTTGACGCAATCCCGTCTTATTAACGTAAACTCTCAGCCCTAAGGCTCATCCCGCGAAAGCCTGTTACGCTCATCGTCGCATCTAGGTTGAAGTAGATTAGGGGACGAGCAGAAAATTAAATCCAGACCTAGGAGGAGCAGCAGCAACAGCAGCAGCAGCCACCACCAAGCTTGCAATAACATCGTACCCAGCTGCATCAAGTTAAGGATTGCATGTGCGTCATCGGTGCATGTACGTACGATGTACTAGACTCCTTTTCAAGAGACACGGGAAATCGTTAAAGTAGAAAAACTCGTCTAACCGGACAGATGTGTATATACGTTATACACGATCGATCTGCTGATCGTTTAGGTGAATCCTCGAAGATTAATCCTAACCTAGTTTCGTGTTTCTATTACAAAACGTATAGAAAGAAAAAAAAAGAATTATCTTTTGCTGAGTTCTGTCGGTGACACACTGATATTCGAATGAATTGTGAAAGCAACAATTTTGTTAAGTGCTCAAATATCCATATTCATTTTCAAGGATCTTCTTTTATCATTTTTTAATCAATTCTTGTTATATCAGGAAGATGGGTTTGGAGAATGGATTACTCATTCTTCGTTTGATCAGTTCAATTTATTGGCACTAAAATGAATAAAGAAACGTTATACATAAAGTTAATATGTTGTTGATAATTACAGGAAGGAATATATGCGTTTTTCAATCTATAAAACCGTGACCCAAAATATTGGGTCGTATTTAATATTTAAATCATCACGAAATGATAAGCAAATGCAAGAAAGTATTTGATTTGTAAAAAATTTTCAGAAAAATTTAATAGATGTATCTTTTTAAAAATATATACAATTATTCCATTAGTGTGTCGGGTTACGAAAAATTGCATTTAACAAATATTTGGACCGCGATACCATTACAAGTAAAATTATTAAGCTAAGCAAAAGACTTGAGAAATCTTAAAAGAAAATCATATCAATGAGATCATCCTGCTAAATGAAATCGTCCTATTACTATTATTTTAATCATTAATCACGTAATTTTCAATTGTTATGGAAGATTTAATGAGACCACGATAACAGATCTGTTATAATCTGATTTATTATCTTCCACGGATATTAACGGTATAAAAAAAAAAACTTATACACACGCAATCGATTTATAATTCGTGTTCTCTTCATTACTCTTATTCGTTCAACTTACATAGCCTGGGAACAACAACAACAACAACAACAACAACAATAACAACACACGTGTAATATACTCGATAATGAAATGAATTTATTTCATGGGAATCAATTAATATTCTCTTTCATTCGTTAAATGAAAAATAAAATGCAAAGTGAACTATGATTCGTATGTAAGAGCAGGTTATTAAATTTATCATTAAAAATTCATAAGGGTATAAATAATTCAATGGTAAGCCATTGTGTATACACTTTGAATATCAATTACTATCGTGAGTCATAATTCATCTATAATAAAATTCTAACTTATAAGCTTATCATTTAAAAAACGTTTGCTATCATGATCAATTACCGACAGTATTTTTTTCTCGAGTCGGTAAATCGAAATTCTTTCTTATCACCGAATGAAAACTTACCGACACTTTTTGAGAGAAAAAAAACTTAGTCGGTATTTTATAACATTTTTATGGAAAAGTAAATATATATAATATAATCCCCCTCAAGATGTAATTCAAGTGGAAAAGTTCGAACGATCTTTTTGATGATATACGACTAAAGCAGAAAAAACCATAAGATTTATATGGAATCGTAGAAAGATCAATGAAGTCTCGTCAAATGCATTGAACATTCAAAGGAAAACCCATAAAACGCAAGGAAAAACAAACAGTATCCAATAGCAAGGAGAGTATAAAACGAATGATAGAATATTTCAACGAATCTTAGATAGGTACTTTTGATGTCTGAAAACCGATATGAAAAGTCATCGGAAAGTAAAGCATGTACGTAGATAAATCCATTGGTTGAAAGTTTGACATCGTAAAAATGAGCGAACCTTTCTTGGCTACTATCCCTTTTTTATGTTTGTGTTCGTAAAATCCACACGTTCGTGATTTCATTGTTCATATCTTTTCGATGATATAACGTGTAAGCGTCGTAAAAAAAAAGTTTTTATTTCAACAAATCAAATAAAAAAAAAGGAAAAGAACGGACAAGCAAGTAAGAAATGGTCAAAAAAAGGTGTCACAAATTTCTCGATCATCTTTATTCTCAAACTCTCGATACACAAAAAGGTAATAAGATAAAAATAGAGAAAGAATTTATCGTTCGATCTGAGATATATTTTTTGAAAAAACTAATACAAAACATATATATATATATATATCGTCCATCTAAAAATTCGTAATAAAAGCTTCTTGCAACATTTTCATTGCTTTTAAAATCTGATGTTTGTTTGTTCTGATTTCAAATAATAAAAATAACAAGAGAAATAAGTGTTCGCTTTACTGCGAAGCAAGAAATCGCGTTTTTAAAATCGTAAGAAAAGCACTTTGCACCGAGAACGTAAGAAAACTACAATCAGTGGAGTCCAACGTAAGCCAATTTCACGCGGGGGTGAAATCCTACGAGTAAGTTTGCGTTATTTGTTCTTCCGATTTCTCGTTATGTCGTTGTAGTTTCCTGTCTTTCTTTCTCTAACCGACGATTTGCCACAGAACGGATCACCATTGGGGTTTTTCAATTCCCATTAGCGATATTCTCGCTAAGAGTTTAATTATAATCTTTCCAACAATTCTATTCTCTATTCTCGATTTTAAATGAACGTTTTAAGGAAAAATACGATTTCAATTAACCAAACGAAACGAATGTTTCCATATCATGAATAATCCTTCAAATTAACAATAAACAATTTTTTAAATGTACAAATATACATTTTGATACGATTAATTTCATTGAAATTACATTTTACTAAATTCCGCTCAGGATACAGAAAAAAAGAAATAACTACGATAGAATTGTAAATAAATACTAATTTATCCCTTGAAAAACAATATATAGTTATAATCTATAATAAACGTAATTATTTTCATTATTATTTCAACTATAAGTAAAAAATAAAAAAATATTACTGCGATTCAATTTAGAATGAATAAGAATTACTTTTCTTGGGAATAAATTTTGTTGAAAAATAACTTCCTTTTAAATTCTATTATAGATTTAACGAAGAAAAAAAAGAACTAACTGTGATATGACTTAAGGGGACCTTCTCCTCTGAGCACCTAAAAAAAAGGCTATTTTCGCGAATTTTTTCCAAGAAAACTATAAATGATATCGATCTAAAAGTTGTTAGGTTTGTTAAATTAAGTCTTAAACTATATAAATGAATTTTTATTTTTTCATTTTAATTAATTTTTTATTGCAAAAACAGTAGTATAAAAAAACACCTTARAACTTTAGTGCTTTGGTAGCTCCATCAGAACTTGAGAATGGCTTACCTGAAACATAAAAGTAAAATAGTTTTATATTCTGTATGACTTCAGCTACATAGTGACAGTTTTATATAAAAATTTTATCAATAAATAAAAAAATGGTGGACAAATTACAAAAAAAACGTAATTTTGACCTTTTTTTTATTGTTTTTGACTAAAAATAAATAGTAAAAATTAAAATATAAGAAAAAACTCTCCGTCACTTTGTTACAGCTCATGTGTAGAATATGTGGATTAAATTTTATAAGAATCGGTTTAGTGGTTCGTGAGATACGATGGAGCTAGTATTTCAAAACA
>NW_015148970.1:3396052-3418804 GCF_001465965.1 Polistes dominula
CTCTCTCTCTCTCTCTCTCTCTCTCTCTCTCTCTCTCTCTCTTAGCTGATATTTTTCAGTCGTATATTTTAAAGAGTCTCGCTATTCGTCTCGTACATAACTGACTGAGTCACATACAAACGATGTCCCATTATTTTTATACTTTTCTTTTCTGTCTCGTAAAACTTTATCGAAGCTATCCTGAATGCGATAGTGTGTTCCTCGTCAAATTTACTTAAATTTCGTATACTTCAAAAGATGTTTACTTTATTTAATTTTATTTTGGCAAAAATATATAGTTTTGACAAATTTAGAGTCACTCAAAAAACAAATTACAAACTTAATTACTTATATTTTATATTTATAAATTATTTCAACATCACCATAATATATGCATTAATATTAAAATAATAACATTATTATTTTATTTTAAATATATTATCGTATTGTGTAAAAATTTACATTTTAAATAACTCATATATTATAATAATAATAATAATAATAATAATAATAATAATAATAATAATAATAATAATAATAATAATAATAATAATAATAATAATAAATATAAATACAAAATAAAATAAAATCAAAATATGATCATCATAGGAAAGAGAAACGCAGGGATGCATTTATTCTGTTCGAAAGGAATCGAAGGGGAATTTTGAGGAGGTCAAGGGTCACATCATGTAATCCAAGTACTGTGGATATCGTAAAGTAAAGGTTTTCCTCTTTTCTAAACCTTTTCTCTCTCCTTCTGTTGTTATTCTTTCTTCTCTTTCTTTTTCATTCTTACAGAACGAAATTTCATTGTGTACGAATGCGAATAGTGGTGCTCTTCTTAATGATCACCATAAACGCGTCCGTACGTTGAATCTTTACAGGATGGCGACGTTCGGCCTGTGTTCGAAATCGTCGAAGAGTCGTCGTCCTCTCTTTCATCTCCTCATCCTCCTCCTTCTCCTTTCTCTCTCCTCCTCCTCGTTTCGTATCCAGCGAATCGAGTTTTACTTTCATTCGGTGAAAGTGGTAGCCCGAAACTCTGCACGACATTATCAAAGTCATACTGCACTTTTTTCCATTTCTCATCTCTTCTTTTTCTTTCCTCATTCTTCTTCTTTTCTTCTTCTTCTTATTTTCTAAATCTTCTTCTTCATCTTCCTTTTCTTCTTCTGACTTTGAAGTTTTCTTCCCGAGTCTCTGAGTGAGTCTTCTGATTTTTCTTCTTCTTTCTTTCTTGGGCTATCATCTCTCTTTTTTTTTCTTTTTTTTTTTTCGAAATGGAATATCCAACAGAAGTTTCGAGTCAACGCACGTTCTCTTCCCACTTCGGAAAAGATCAATGAGATACTTTGGGATGCTCTATGCTTTTCCATGGCGATGCGTTTCTTTCTTCGATCTTATGTTAGACAATCTCGTTCCATTGAGATTCTTTGGGATTTACTACTGTCTGCCTTGCAATAAGACTATCTCTCTTTCTTCCTCTCACTTTCTCTTTCGAATTACTCACGTAGAAAAATACCCCAGCAAAATTTTTCCCCTCTTTCGAATCTATAATTTTCTTTTTCTTTTTTTTTTGTCCGATCTGAAACGATAAGATGTTTAGAACAAATTTATCGTAATGAATTTGTCAAACCTTTTTTTCTTTTCTTTTCTTTTACAAATTCTAAGATCGCGCGCGTAGTTGTTGCATTTACAAGAGAATCTGCTCAACGAGATGTGCATTGAAATTTTTATCTAACTAAATTACGCGTTTTTTCTTTTTCTTTAGAATAAATTTGAAAAGACAAAAATAAACGTTCAAGTTGCATCGATGTTTAAAAAAAGAAAAATTGTCAGGAAATTTTCAAACCGGAAATGCTCGACCAAAAAAAAAAAACACTTTCGTTTTCCTTCCCTTTGAACAAACTTTAAATACATATCCGGCCATTACGTTTCTCGCGGTTTCGAGGTAGGGCGCAAAATTGATCGAACCACATGAAAAAACGCGCGCCACCCGCAAATATTCTTTATGATTTTCGGTGAGCTAATCTTCTGTGCCTTAATGCACGAATCGTAGTTTGCAATCGAGAATAATTCTTATCGACCTTAATGATCAAATATCGAAAATAATTAAACTATTAATAATAAAATAAATTTGTTATTTCTTTACACGCAATAAAACCTCTTCGTAATGCAATATATTACATAAAAAAAAAATGTATACTGTAATTTACAAAGTAAAAAATTTTAAAAAACATATATACATAATTTTTATTAATATTAAATACCAATCGTGTGTAAATGCAAAATATAAATTTAAAAATATCAAAATCAAATTGAATAATTTATGTACTAAATTCAAAGTATATGATTAAATCTAAATAACAAATATATATTTAAAAAAAAAAAATAAAAAAAATAAAAAGAGAATTATGATACCGTTCTTGTTTATAATCAGGTATATATACATATATATATATATTTGTATAAACTCATACTGTAGTAAGCATTCCAGGGCTGTGGTTAACGATACGAAACCATGCACGGTGACTTTTTACGAGAGGCAATCATCGAGTTGACATACGGTTATATGAAGAAACGATCGCCCTGACGACGACGAAAAGTAACGACGACGGAAAAGAACGATCCTCTCAACAGGGGTTGGATATAATTATAACCGTATAATTTATATAGACGACTCTTTGCAACAACGTGCCTTGCACGTGGCCCCTCTGCCTCGTGACTCGGAAAAAGTCAAATCAAAAACAAAGTAAATAAGAAGAAAAATTAGAAATAAAAGAAGAAATGGGAAAAAGAAAAAAAAACATTTTTTTCTTTCTTTTTTTTTTTATGTCAAAACGAAAAGCAAAATGAAATTGAACATACGAAAATGTCTTTTCCGTTTCTTAATATCCCACCCTGATTTCTCTCCCCCTTTTTTCTCGCAGTTACCTTAAAAACTGTATTTTGTACGTTGAAATAAATTTCATGATTTTTCAGAAAACGTCCTCGTAAATTCGTTGAAGTACGAGCATCAAAGCTGACGTGCAAAAGACGGCGACGATCATCGTATCCTTTCCCTTCTGTGTTATTTTTTTTTTTATATATATATATATATTTTTCTTTCAATCGTATTTTGCAAACTTTGTCGCGCGAAGTATTATTTGCTTTTTTAAGAGTACGCCTTTTAAAAGTAGAAGGGAATTTTGATCGTACGCCAGATATTCATCAGTCGAACTGGCGCCAATTTTCTTTCTCCTTGTGTCATCATATTTTTTTTTATTATATATTATTATTATTATTTCTTCCTTTTTGTATTTATTTATTTTTTTCGAACATTCCCATATCAATCATGTACATTAATTAGAAAGAAATTATTTATCAAATATATTTGAGATTATATATTTTTTATATAGAATCTCAAATGATTTGATTAAAAATCAAAACAACAAACAGCTGTTCGTTTAATTTTAAAAAACGTTTATTTTCATGTTCACATACATATACACAAATACACATATACGTAAGAGTATGCGTAGAAACTTAATTAAGAACAAGAGTTGATCAGCTGTTAACCGGAAACATCATCGTACTATCACTTTCGAAATAAACGAGCAGGTGTTACGATCACAGTGAATCCAATGATAGAAGTTAAACAGGAATATCTTATTGGTTATAGGAATGACAGAAGTGTGTTGGTGGTGGTTTTAGAGTAGTGGTAGAGATGTTTTCACAAGGGGGAAGGATAAAAGGGAGGGGAGAATCGGACTGAACAGAGAGTGTCTCTCGTCGAAACCGCATCAGTCGGTGGTACCGCGCGAAACCTTGCGTGTTTCCACGAACTATATCTCTTGCGGATTATTTTCCGCATAGTTATTATTAACTGACCAATAATAACATTAATTACATCAATCTTATCGACTTATGATTAGATATTTATCAACGAACGTTCGTTTTAACAAATTTTTGTCTTTATCTTTTATTTTGATTTTTATTTTCTTTAGTTTTATTCTTTTTTTTGGTCATCGAAACAAAATTCCCGAACAGAACAAAATTTTGATTTGCGATTAATAAAACGATTTGTAAGTAATATAATTTATTTTTAAATATTTCGAAGACATACTTACAAACAATATAGTTCGAGAATATTATTTATTTGTAGCATAAAATTTGTTTAAATAAAATTTCAAAAACGGAAGAGAAAAAAAGAAAAAAATTAGGAAAAATTGACAGATGCAGGATTTTAGATTTGATTTGTATTTATTTTTTATTTTTATTATCGAATCGATAAGATAGAAGAAAAAAGAGAGAGAGAGTTAGTTGAAGTAAAAAAAAAAACGTGAAATCGTAATCGAAATAAATCGGCAAGATGTTGGTGAGAAAATTATCGAAATATGTAAAAGAAGAGAAAGAAGGATCAAAGAAGAGAAGAATTTTAAGGAAGAAATGTTTAAAGATCGAGGACACGGGCACCTAATTATTCATTTGCCGCAATTAAGCAGCAAAGAAGAAGAAAAAGGTGTTGTTTTACCTGTGATGTCGATATCTCGAGCGAGATCATGGCCGCTCTTGGACGCTGACGGGAAAAGAAATAATTGTCTGGATGGGGATGAGAATTGTACAAAAAATAAGAAAAAAAAACAAACGGAGGAAAACGAGGAAGAGAAGAAAAAGAAATTCAATGAAAATAAGGATGGTGGAATTAACGAAGGTAGTCCACAAGTACAAGCAAGACGTCTCATGTGTAGACATTATTATCCTGAGGGTGGTTGGGGGTGGGTTGTCACAGTCGTAGGCACACTTGTTCATCTTCTTGGACCTGGTCTTCAATTGTCTGCACCAGCTACGTTAGCTTTACCTGCTACCGTCAAGTTTTATCATCATCCTTTACACACCGCAGGTATTTCTTACTTGAATTTAACTTACTTTTGTTCTAATATCTTCCTGAAGTTCTGTAAACTTATCTTACCAAAGTTTTTCTTTTCAAACGTAAGTTAAAATGTTTCCTAAATTTCCTTTCTTAGATCTTAAGTAATCTTTCTAGAAAGATGTTCTTTTTTGCTAAATTAATTTAATTAGTTTTTTTTTTTTTTAATTCGTATAAAACGTTATGTTATTTTTTTTAGGATAAGTGTAATATTATATTTGTGTATAATATATTTAGATATTTTTTTTTAGTTCTTGAAATATTAAACGTAAATTTTTTGATACATTTCGTAATCTATCAAAAAGTATTTTATATAAATTTTGTCTGATAATTTAGCTCGTATTTTATAAAATTTATAATAACTATCTTTCATCAGTAAGACAAATATTTTTTAAGATATGTAATATAATATATATATATATATATATATATATATATATATATATATTTTTTTTTTACATTATACTATGTTCATTATTTTAAATATTTATATTAAATTATGAATATCATAATATTCAAAAAATAATATTATTTTCATAGTTAATAATTTGTAACAATACCAAAAAAATATTTGAGATCAACTTAGAAACATTTTAACTGTCCATAAAATTAATTAAAAACTGCATATAATTATTTATGCATTTCCCAATGACGCAAATGGGGTTAACATGTTAGTATAATATTTTTTAACTAACAAAGGTACCAATTATAATATACAAGTTGATGTACGTTAAAAGAAAAAAAATCTAAACGAACAGTGTGTTTTATGAACGAGGTCTACGATGCCTAACAGGCTAGCTGTGGGCGATTATGAAAGAATTACAAATGATTTATATGCAATTTTATGTTAAAGAAATCCTTCGAACGTTGGTTTTTCTTAAATGATAACGTAACCTTAATGTATAATATGATTAAAAAATAAAATAAATGGAAGGTTTAGCGTTAGATCAGTGTGTGTGCACTCAATTGATTAGATATATCGAAAATGTTCGGATACAAAAATAAAAAAAAAAAAACCAACGCTATTTTACGCGGGAGGTAAACTCAACGAAGATTCTATCCAATCGATTCTATATCGAGATATAAACTCGAAAGGTTCACTCGCATGATAAGCGGACATTCGTATGCCGTAGAAAGTAAAAAAAAAACACACACAAAAGAAAAACAAAAAGAAAAATCCCCAAGAATATACATATACACCTACAATGTTTCCTACAATTCTCATGGGTTGCTTACGAATTCTCTATTCAATGATAAAAAAATAAAAAAATAAAGAAACTATAATACCGCAGTATTGATCCGACGCCTTATATTTTTTTATTTCTCGAAAATTTTTGTCCACGTTCAACGAAGCATTTGTCTAATATCGATTAGGAATAATCAAAAAAAAAAAAAAAACCATTTCCATTTGCTTCGTTGACAAATCCCATATCAAATATATGATATAATGTGGTTGAAAATTATTTTTATAAGAGGATAAAAAAGGTTGTCATAGGGTCCAAAATTTATTGCTAGTTTTAAATATTACTAACTTAAGAAATATTTTCTTTTTTTCAATATCATAGTATCGTTCAGTATTTTATTAAATTAAAAATAAAATAATAAAAAAAAAGGGGTACGATAGAGTAAAACAATATTTCTCTAGGAAATTTTTGTAAGATACAAATTAAAAATGAAAATAATTAAAAAAATATTTCTACAATACGATTAGACATATTTTTTAATAATAATTTATTATAATAATATATTTAAACATAAAAAGTTCAAAAAAAGTTAGATATAATACATAAAAAAAAAAATAAGAAAAAAAAACAATGTATCTTTTTCAATTTTTTGGAAGATGTGCAGATGGGTCGGTTAAGCCCTAAATCTATTTCGACCTTCGCATAGAAGATAAAAAAGAAAAAAAAAAGAATAAAAAGAAGAAGAAGAAGCAGAAAAAAGGTAAGATGTATTCCGTAGAGTGAGCGTCGTTGGTGGCATAAATAAGGATCGGTAAGAAGGTCCTCCAACTGCCTACGCAAGTCGAAGTCAATGAGAGTGCAACGTCCGAGTTTATGGTAGAGAGAAAGGCGTGGAAAAATCGAGCTCGTAGATCTCCTATTCGAGCGAGCAATGCACAACTCGCGTCTCAACTTAATTGGTAAAACGAGTTCGATTTAAAACGGGCGTTAAATCGAATCCAGAGATTTCAACCCGAGATTGTCTCATTGCATTTGGAGCAGATTCCTCAGCGCGAACTTTTCGATTACTTCAGTTATCACGAAAAGAAAAGGAGGAATGAAAAAGAGGGGGGAAAGATATAAACGTTTTTCTTCGATACCAACAAATGAAGAACTTTCATCTTCTTCTTTTTTTCTAGAACAATTTCTTTTTTTCTTGCTCTTATTTTAAATCAGAAAACGAATGAGACTTTTATTTATCTTCCTTGCAATTTTGTATTTTAAGATCGATTGCAACAACTTTTATTTTTCTTTTTCTTCTTTGGTGCTCCGTTGGAAAACGAATGATTTCATTTATCCATGTAATTTTATTTTCAGACCTATTACTTTTGTTCCTTTTTTCTCTTTTATAATTAAAAAAACAGGCAGTTTAATTTATCGTACCAATTTTCTTTTATTTATTTTAAATCGACATCAATTTATGTATCGCGTATATTTAAATTCGACGATACTCCAATTGTATGAAAAAAAAGGAAACAAAAAAAAAATAAATGAGATGTTTGTAGATGTGGATAGGAGGTGCCAATGTATATAAAGATGCTAAATTTGTTCTATCATGCAACCGGAAATTACCGAGTAAGCGACATCGCCCAGGATTATCTTGCTTTTCGAGCGTTCTAATCTCTTAAACACATCGCAACACGAAAACTTGCTTATTTTGAACTATAATACAAACTCTCTCTCTCTCTCTTTCTCATCGGTGTATGAACGATATTTGAAAACTTCTAACATTTCATATAAAACAAGATATTTAGTATTGTACGTAGAATTTTATTGGACGTATAAATTCAATCATAAATTGTGTAAGAACAAATAAACATGAATCAATTTTAAACGAAATAAATTTGAATAAAGAAAAATATCATTAATTAAAATATCCTAAATCAATTTTCGATTTACTTTATTTCTACAAATTTTAATCTCAATCCATTTGAACTGATGTGAAAATTGTTGAAAAATTTTCAAGAAATATAAAAAAAAAAATGTATAATAAATCGTACTTCTTTTAAAAATAAATTTATCTAACGTGACACTACTCGATTTCAAAATGGAATTGAAGAATAATAATTTACAGTAAAATCTCGATTTAACGTTTATCATCTTCGAAATCCTTCTGAGCATTGGAATATCAACGAAAATAAGTATTTCTTCGAATCCACCCTTTCCATAATCCCTTCTTTTTCAACCACTCGATCGCATTATGGTTAGGTAACATATGAGGCGAGACTTTTTTGAGAATGGGATCGTCATATCGAAAGTACTTTAACACTTTTATGAAAAATATTCATCATGTTTCCTTTAGACAGCTTGATTCTTTCTTTTGTTCTTCTTTTTTTTTTCTTTCTCTTTATTTTGCTCATTTTTTTTTTTTTATATATATTTCATTCGATAAATTTATAGTAGATAATTCGAAATTTCACGATCGAACGACGATCGATCGATATGAATGAAAAAAATGGTTATATTCATTCGAAATAATAAATTTGATAACTTAACTGCAATATGATAGACAATAAATTGTCAAGTTTGCAATAAAAAATTCTCTCACGACAAAATATACGAGTTCTTTCATGTGCAAACTAATTTACGACGCATTTCTCTGTGATATTTCAAATTACTTCGTAAAATGAAAAACGAATAACGCTAAGAGTTTTACTCGTTAAAATCCTAAATGATCAGTTACAAAAAACTCGTAAAATTTATTTTTAATTTTAGTTAAATAACTTTGTGGATTAAAGAAGAGAGATATGTGTCATTTTTCGACGATCATTAATATCAATTTCATTTGACAGATTATAATGAACCATATTAATAATATTTCAATATTACAAATATTTTTGATAATAAATTCAAAGTAAAATTAACATTAATAAAAATTAAATAACCAAATTGTTAAGAACTCTTCAATAGAGACATCTAATACAAAAAGAACAGAACTCTGTTATTTTAATTCTAAGATTTTGTAAAAGTTGGTAAAAAAGGAGTTCTACAATATCGACTATCTTCTCTCGTGAAAATCAATGAAGATGTTAACTTACCGACCATTCATACTTGAATAAAACTTCGAGAAAGCAAGTAGTGCAAAGATTATAACAAACATAAATATTTCAATAAAAAATCTGTTGATATTTTATTAATCCACAGAGGAATTTTGGATTAATTTAGAAATATATATTCTATATCTATGAATTATATGTCACAGTGAGTCATTCATACGTAAACGAAACATTGATTCTTATCAATGAAATTCTCCGCACGCTCAGATTTCAATCAAGCTTCCCCAAATGCAATTGGGATGTCACCAAATTGATATATGCTGATAAAACATGAAAGGGGATAGCTCAATCCCAGTCATTTGAAGTCTTCCCTTTTCAAAACGAGCTTATCTTAAAAATTGTATTCTTCGTTAAATTCAGAAAAAAAATTAATTTTATTATCAACGTATAATATTATACGTAATAATATTATAAAATTAAAAATAATTATAAATATAATATAATAATATATAAATATAATAATAATATATAAATTATAAATAATATTAACGTATAATAAATAATTAAATTCGCCAAAAATAAACATTAACAACCTATTATTTATCAAGTGATATTCTAAATTTATCAAAACCTTTTATTTAACTATAAATATTCTAATGAAATTAATTTAATCAGGAACTTATTTCGAAACAACTTTTGTATATTTTCGATCAAGTTTAATGTACAATGTTAATTTAGAAGCCACCAAAAATATTTACCCTTATAATCAGTCGTAATAGAAGTAATATTTCAATGAAAGATAAAGACTTTTTCCCCTAATAGAAAGAATCAAAACTTTCTCGATACATTTGGTAAATATTGTTAGAGTTATCGAAAAATATGACGATATAAAAAAGTTTTAACATAGTCGTAAAGAGAAAAATCTGTTAGGCAAACGGAACATTTTCGAAATCTAAAATCTTATAAGTCAATCGACAAAATTGAGAGAGAAAAAAGAAATACAAGAATTAGAAATAAGAAAAAAGAAAAACTAAAGAAGAACAAGAATTTATTTTCTCTTTAAGTTAGACAGTTTCGATCTACAAAGCTTATCTACTTTCTTCTAAACGTCTACTTCGATCTTCTCATAACACAACTTGCTACCCTGTAATAAAGCAAGATACGATTAACCCTCTGACATGAAATGGTCGATTCGTTTGCAAGAAAAGGGGCCTATTAAATGTGATTCGAGTTTCATTGTTATTATTGTTATTGAGAAAAATGCATCTACATCCAATTTCTTGAATCGTGCATTCACTTTAATAGAACTTTCCCTTTTACTTCAATTCATTCAATCTAAGAATTCATATATACTCGCACGTTCAATTACTATGAGTGGGTCTATGAATAGAACGATTCAATGATTTTATGTATCTAGGAAGAAATTCTTCAATGATTTGCAGCACGTTTAACAGAATTGTCAGTCAATGAATTTCATTTCAATTAATATCAATTACTACTGTGTAAGAATTTTTCTAATTGAATATATTTTTTTAGATGATTAATTAATTTTTTCTCAAAATTATTCATGCAAAGAGAACGAATTTTGTATTTATATATTTTTATTAATTTCTATTTAATTTTAATATAGAATACACAGAAAATATATTTGACATTTTTTTAATTATATATATATATATAATTAAAAAAAAACAAAAATATAAAATAAAGACTCTCGATTTAGTTGATCCAGGTCACCAATTTAACTTTTTCTAAAGAGTTCTTAGTTTAAATGAAAAATATACTAATCGAATACGTTTTAAAAACTTTCAAAGAAACCGAGTGTACCATATATAGTCGATGATAGAAAAACAACAAAGGATAAAAATGGAAAAGTTCTCGTTTCTATAATTTTAAATTGTTCGATACAACCATTCTGAGATATACTTTTTGTAACGATCATTTCGGGTGTTGTTAAAAAAATCGCGAAAAAACGAGAAAACTGATGAAACTGGCTATCTTCCATGAATTCTCTCGTGGCTAATCGTTATCGATTGACCATTTAACAAGAAAGAAAGAAAAGAAGGAAAGAATGAAGGAAGGAAGAGAACGAGAACTTATTTCGTCGTTTCAATATATTTTACGTATCGTTTATTTATCGTTCTTTTCTTCTCTCTTAAAACTATCTTTCCGATTCATTTTCTTCCTCATTTTCTTCCTCATTTTCTTTCAATTTACTATTTTGGCCAATGATATTGTATCTTTTTGCGTTTAATATGGATGAATTAATAGTTTATGTTGAAATCATAAGCCTTGGCTAGTCAATATTTGTTATTTCAAAATATTAATAGCTGTCACGTTGTACGCCATAAAAATAAATCATATAGAAATTATTCTACTTCGATCAAAGGATTAATTTTATATTCTCATCCTAACGTGTGTTTAATATTAGACGAAAATATACGTCAATGATAAAATTAGAACAGTATTTTTATTTTTTTTTGATCTAAATATTTATGACACTATAAATCGAAACTGTTCTAATTATATGCACGAATTAGACCGTATTAGTAGAATTTTTAGATTATTTTGATTTATATATAAATAATTATTCTTAGAATAATAAATTCATAGATATTTGTTAATAAATGATGATGTTCATTAAAGAATATTTAATAAGAATTAAATTTAAATTTTATATTTAGATAATTTTGTACAAATTAATAATATGATTAGAATAGAAAAATACAAGATTGACGTTAAACATGAAAATTAGGAAAATCTAACTAACCCAAGTGAACGATTAGAATTTGTATATTTCATTCGTTGATAAACTCGGTGAAAATACTCCGGGAAACTTTTAGATATAATTATATAGTATTCTCGAAGGCCTCGTTTTAGAAAAGTGAGATAAGGTCACAGGATTAAAGTTGAAATACTATGGTTTCGAAATTACTCGGTGGGGGAGAATTTGTTTGAACGTTTTCATTTTCTACTCAACCTCTCGTCTTCTTCTTCTTCTCCTTCTTCTACTTCATTCTCTTCTTTTTAAACCTATCTGTCTCTTCCTTTTAGCTTACAAATTTGTTGGATTTTCAAGCAGATGCGTTGAAGACGAATGGCCCGATACCTCAAATCCTACTAAACTCCATTTTCTTTTAAGTTTTACTTTCCCAGCCGTTCGTGGATTTAATTTTCGAACGATATAACTTAATCTTCTGCACAAAATCCTCGTATTCACGAAAACAAAGAGGAAATAAGAGAAAAAAAGAAAGGAAAGAAGATAAGAAAAGAAAGAAATAAAGATTCGAAATTTCTCGCCTCGTTGAAAGTTTCATGAGCTTGGAAATTTTTCTTATTTCTCAAATGATCTGCCTCGACAAAGACCGATATTCAAGAAAATATTAACGTCAGTAACGTTATTCTTTCAATTTTTCTGATATTCTGTGATATCAGAGATCTAATCGATTATCTATTGAAATGATCAAGATATTATGAATAAACTTTGTTCTATTAAGCAAGGATGAGGATTAAAAATTATTCAAAATTTTTGTTTGTTTGAAGGATGTGTTAAAAAATATATTTAAAATATAATAAATATATAAAATATACTTTATTTATCAACTAGTGCAAAATCCAAATTAAATTCCTTCAATTTGTAATAATAAAATATTAAGTATAATAATTTGCCAATAGATTTTAAATCAATAAATATATTTATCAATATTAAACATGCAAAATATTATTTAATAGTAATACCAATGTAATGATACTATAATAATTACAAATAACATATATTTTAAAAAAAAAATTTGCAATAATTCATTTGACTGTACAAAATCATCTATCAATAGCACCTAAAAAATTGCGCATAAAATTAATCACATACAACACGGTTACACAAAAGTTACGATATAAATCAATAAACAACAGCGTGAAAAGTTTAAATTAAATTCAAATACAATTCATTCTTGAATGACAATTATAAATAAATAAATAAATGTTGCTATATTAGTAGAAGCAGCACCCACGTGGAAAGTTTGTGTTTGAAAAGAAACGATCGACGAAATAAAAAGACCGAAAGGGGGTTAGAAGAAGAAGAGGAGGAGAAGAAGGAGTAAGGTGGAAAGGAAGAAAAAAGTAGGTGCCAAAGAAGGAAGTAGAGCTCCGTGGGTGTAGAAAGGAGAGAGAGAAAGAAAGAGTGAGAGAGAGAGAGAGAGAGAGATGGATCAACGTTGCTGGATCGAGTTTGCTTCTGGAGTCGAGAGCCACCACAGTTGCGCTGAGTCTCAGCAGTTCGCAATCTGAGCGTGCCGTGCTCAGTCGTATTCATTTTCGTGTCTTCTAAAGTGTCTCTTTCAAAACATATCAACTGAACCTTTTCAAATTATCCACGATATTACATCCATATCCTTGGTTGAACGATTTTGTTGTCATTTGAAAAAAATTTTGCTAGTTAAATTAAAAAGTCTCTGATTCGAAAAAATAAATTAAAATCAAAAATACACGTAAACATACGTAAATAAATTGAATACAATTTAAAACTATTCAAAACTCAATTTATAAAACTCAAAAAAGGTTTCGAATTCGAATACAATTTAAGAAAAACATATTATTATTGAATTGTTAATTAAAAGAAGAAAATAAATGTATATGCAATAACTTGAATTATATTTTGATATAAATTAGAAACAACAAAAGTGTCACATCAAAATAAAAATTTGAAAACATCAAAACTACAGGTGACAACGTAAATTAAATTAAATATAATTTAGAGGTAAAAAGTATGGATTTCAGATGCAATTTCAGATAAACTATTATTGTTGATGATAAGTATACCAAATTATTCGTAAAAGATACGAATATTATTTAAAATTATTTAAAGCATAAACAAAAAATCACAATTGTATTAAATAATAAGTTCAATTAAATTGATTCGATGTTATTGAAAAAGATATTAAATAAATTAAAAATATATTCGATCGATACGAACAAAAGATCATTATCTTGATCAAAATTTAAGAGATAGATCATCTTTAGATCAAATAAAAAAAGCTTGTAAAAGTATTCGAAAACAAAGAAGAGAGAAAGAGAAAAAAAAGAAAACACGTAAAGTTTTGTTAAAAGGAAATGGAAGATTCCGAGGACGAAGAAGAAGAAGGAGGAGGAGAATGCAAAAGAAAAGGAGCTAAAAGATAACCAGGATTTAAATTTAAATTAAAAAAAAAAAAAAAAATCATCGAAAAATGGCAGCTTCGCGAGTTGATTCGAATTTTGAAAAGGATCGCGAAGGAAATTTAAATATCTTAAAAGAAATCAATTACGATGACAATGAAAAGCAATGTAAACGTGATCATTTTATTAAAAGTAACACCATTAAAACTACCGATAATAATGATGATGATGATAACAATGATGATGATGAAGAAAAAATTCTCTCATCGAATAGAAAAAACTCATTGAAAGGAATTCGAAAAGTTACAAAAATCGATACCGAACTGAGGGATGAGAAGAAGTTGGAAATTTTTGATTACGAGAAGTCTAAGGGTGAGGAGAAAAAAGAATCCTCGAGCGAGGACAAATCGAACGATCGAAGATCATCGAAATTCCAACGGCAGATTCGTGGATTGCGAAAACAGGCAAGAATAATAACGATGGCTACCATAGAGGACAGAAGGATAGACGAAAGGACGATCGATAGAAACGATTTAGAAAATAATCTTCCGAATCGGGATAAGAGACCTGAGTGTCCTGTTAAAGATATAAATCTGATCAGAAAGAAAGTGGAGAATCATCATCATCGAACATTGAAGGAATCCACTCAAGAAAGGATCAACGTAAAAAACAAAGGATCTTCTTCTTTTTTTTCTTCCTATTCTTCTTCTTCTTCTTCATCAACGAGGAATCGAATTTCTTCCGTTAAAAGGTCGAAATCTCAGTTTGATAAAGATATTGAATATCAGCCACGTTTATTTACTAATTCGTCAACTTCTTCATCTTCTTATTCTTATTTGGACAAGAAAAGTAAGATTAACGAAACCAAGAAATGTTTTAATTGCGGTGAACAACATTTACCATATAATCGTTACTCTTATCTACAAAAGTATTCGATTAATTTGGGAAATGAATTAAATGGCGTTTACGAAAGGCAAGGAAAATCCACGAAACTTATCTTAGCTAATACTAAATCAGTTCGTGATACTGATTCAAGATTAGAGACACCGGTAACATCTTTACTATATCGTAGTAGATCACTCCCAAGATTGTCCGTTCATGATAGTGGTGTAGGATGCAGTGCTAATGAACAAACTGTTCCTGGTCCAGGACAACATGGCTCCAAACAGCTGGTTACTGATTTGCGACAGTTGCTAACATTAAAGCAACACTACTATCCTGAAGGTGGTTGGGGTTGGCTTGTCATACTGGTAGGAGTGTTGGTTCAAATTTTATCACATGGGACACAGGGTGCTGTTGGTGTATTTGTTCAACATGTAGCAACTCGATTTGGTCATCACGTTTATCTTGAGTCAGGTTAGTCATTGAGAAATGTATGTATACTTTTAATTTAAAAGTTGAAAAATATTTATAGGGAATAATTAAAATAAATATTATAAAATGTTCACATGATTTATTTATGAATCAACGTGATTTTTTTATAAAGTATGATTTGAAAAGGTAATTAAAACATTGGTACAATAAAATAAGAAATTCTTTATTAATTAACATTAAAATATCATGGTAAGTCAAAGTTTGTCGATAAATAATATATAAATCATCTTAACGTGTTACAGAATAATTAAGTAGTTACAAGTGAAATAATATTCTTCTAGGATATTCCATGAAGAATATAAATTTATGTGGATCAATTTTCCCGTATATTTTGAAGTATTTACGAAACGCATCCAATTTCGTTCTCACTAAGTAGATAGATCGTTATGTGTTTCTGGACGAATTCGATCATGTTACCAGTTATATAACATTATCGATAAACTGAACACAATTTTTCAGGCTCGTCAAGCTGCTTTTTCTTTGGGTAGAAAAGAGAACGAAGGTATAGTAAATGTACGCTATCGTCATTAGGTGAATTGATTCACAAGCCTAAATGCCTGAAGCTAAGTGAGATCTTTTTCTTTTTTTAGTTTTTTTTTTTTTTTAATTTTATTTTATAACGACGATCAACGAATCCTTTTTCTTTGATGATAAAAAGAATTCTTTGAATCGATGAAATGAAAAGAAAAAGAAAGGAAAAAGGAAAAAATATTAGCCGACATCGTGGTATTAGAGTTTAATATTTTGTTATTGGTTTATTTTTCTTGGCTACTTTGTTACAATTTCGTCAGAGAGAATAAAAGAAAGGAGAGAAACGTTTAATCGTATTTTGGCCGGCGGCCAAAAAAGCCCGGCTAAAGTCTCTCACTGACAATGAGTTTTTTTTTTTTACATCTGTTCACTATTATTACTAATAAACGTATATATTCGAATTAAATTCATTAACACCTGAAATTATATATACTACTTATTTATGTAATTTCATTTCAAAACAAACGACATGTTTAATTAAAGGAATATACAATTATTATGGAATTAATTAAACATTTATTCAAGTATCACGTTACTTCTCGTTAGTTGTTTCATCAATATTTTCATAAAATAAATGATCGATATAAATAATAATTAATTAATTTAATTATGTGACCAGTGTTTCGAGCAGGAACAGGATATTTCTCTCTGTAAGATTTAGATTAAAATACTGAACTAAAATATTTAACAATACTCACCCTATAAATACTCAATAACGAACTTGCAAATCACGTAGATTAAAAAACAAATAATAAAATTGCACGGCTAACAAGACATTTTTTTAATTAAATTTATTATTTAAATATATAATTTTTATATTAATTAGCATTCTATATTTAAATTAAATAATAAAACATTTTTATTTTTATTAATTAAATCGTACAAAAATTATTTACTAATTTCAGATTGACTCATTTTATATTATACAGATGCATATACACACATATGTATATATATATATACGTGTATAGAAGTATATCGAATTTAATTCCATCACTTATTCTCGATTATTATTATTATTATCCATTCCAATAAGATGCATTAAAAAAGGTGTGTGTTCTGACAGGTAGAAAATCGTACGATTAATGTTTAGACATACAGTTGTTACGATCGAACGAATCTGTTAACCTTTTTGTCGATCGTTCGATCGACCCAATCATCGAATTAAAAAATGAGATAGGTCTCTATTTTCGTCCTTTTTTTTGTTATTTTTTTTATTTTCAATCTACCACGCACAATAAGCACTATAGATTTGTTCGGACGAACATCGAAAATTGCTTTCTCATTGCACGTAGATATTAACAGTAAACAATAAATTTATTCAAAGCTACATACATACATAAATACTTAAAAAATAAAACTAATTAGCTGTTTTAATTTGAAAACAATCAAAAATATATTTGAAAATATCTCATTGATTCTCTCTCAATTTTAAATTTATATTATATATATATTAGCTTGACTTTTTTTTAAATAATATTAATATTCATATATAATATTAAATAATAAATTTAAATAATAATAATAATAATATATATATATAATATAAACACAATTTTTATATAATATTATCAACCAATGTACACACACACACACACACAGTTTCTTAAATCAAATAATTAACTTCATCTAACTTATATCACTAATATAAGAATAATATAATTATAATAAAAAGAAAATATATAAATAAATTATTATTAATTATTAATTTTTAAAGAAAATATTTCTTAATAAAGTACGAATAAATTATGAATATAATATTTCTCAATTATTATACTGTGACGAATGTGATCATGCTAGTACTTTCGCAAGACGTTCTCTTATTTTTTAAAAGTATAATATGAAAGAAAGGCGAGGAGAGAATACTCGAATGGAAAGTGTCCATCTTGACGTGTGTGTCTGTGTGTATGTATGTGTATGTGTGTCTAGAAGAGCGAGAAAGAACGTACTTGTTCACTGTAATAATCCTTTCCTAGAAAGGACATCTTGCAAGAAAGGACAATGCGCATCGTCGCTTCCGCATTTCCCGCCTTTTCGCGTGGCCCAGTTGTCCTTTCGGACGGAAGCCCTAGCAAACATTTTTCCAAGCTAAGATAAAATCTATTTTTCCTTTTTTTTGTTGTTGCTTTTAACGAATAATAAGAAAGAAAGAGGAGAAACGCTTGAATATTATTTTCTCTCCCCAATAAAAAAAAAAAAAAAATAAAATGAAATAGAATTCAACAGGAAAAATGATTGCAAAAATTTGCCATCATATCGTTTTATTATTTGTGATAATTTACATTTTGATTTTTATTGAATAAAATCATCAATTAAGTTATACGCGTAAAGAAACTATGAGAATATTTTACTTTAGCATTGATTTTTGTTTTATAATACCACTTTTGGTATTTTCTTTTCTATTTTTTTTTTTTATTATTTTAAGAAAAAAGTTTGGATAAATTTTCTAAAACTATTTAACGCGCGTATTATAACCCCCACTAAATCTGGACAATTTACAAGGATATAAATCGGGCCGCGTAATGTTCCATTCAGAACGCGAGTAATTACCCGGGAAACTTTAATGTTGGTTCAACCAGTTCCCCCTTTCTCTATTCCTCCTCATCTCCCGTCACCCCTTTTCTTGAAAAATATTTTTGGTCGGTAAAGCGGTTTTAACGGTTAATCCAAAAGAATTACGAACTCATGAGATACGTTCTGAAACGTTAACCACGAGACGTATTAGTTCTAGTACTTGATATCTTTCGAATCTTGATTGCTATAAACGAATACTTTCTCCTTTCAACGACACTCTTCAACTTAGTCGAAAGTAATATAATGAATTTATGAATAATTAGCTAACATCGTCAGGTATATGTTATTCGTTTCGTTTTTACCGACCCGTGTAAGATACTATTTTGTTTCTTTTTCTTTTTGTAACATAAATTATATTTTAATTTATTTCGATTTTAAGTATTCACGTTAGTTCGATAAATTGACGATTTGATGAAGTTTCATTTTCAAATGCACATGATAAATATATATAATAAATTACAATAGTCTTATTAATATTTGAAGACACAATTAAGAACAAAATTCAATTACAATGATCTTTTTAATATAATGAAGCACAATTTATATTAAATAAAAAATTATTTTAAAAGATACAAAATTAATATTATATATAAATAATAAATAACATACAATACACATGCAAGTATACTTATTTCTCTATAAATACCCATATATGTATGTTTCTAGCTACTGTATGTATATATAAATCATTGTCATATATCATAAATGAAATTCAATTTAGGTTAACTACTTCGAAATTCGATACCATCCGATAAGCCACACTCAAATGTGCGAATAAAAATGATTAGAACGAATTATTGACTTCATTATATACGATCTATCATTCTGTAGTACTTAATATACGTTCGATATATCAAAAAAGATAAAATATAAAAAGCACGAAAACATATAACTTCCAACTTTTGAAATTACCAGATCTTCTCTCTTTTTCTCTCTCTTTCTCTCATTATTTTTCTCATTCTTTCTTTGTTACTGTTATTATGTTACCTATAAATTTCGATTGTATTAAGAACAGGATGAAAAGATCTCGATTAACTGACTCACAGACTCACAATGTAATTTTTATACTCACATACATAACATACTATATGCGTATTTTCTTTCTCTTTCTCTTTCTCTCTCTTTCTCTCTTTTATTCTATGTCTCTTTCTTATTTTTTTTTTCTGTGTGTCGGACAATCAACCGTGACCTACATTTACCTAAGTCACAAAGAATCACGTCACGATGGGTAACTAAGTAACAACTTGCAACATTTCAACCAGTTAAAGACCATTTTTCTCTTAAGAACGTTCGATTTTCTTATTTAGTCTTTTCTTAGAACATCAACGATATTCTAAAGTTATTTCTCGAAAGAATTTCTATTGTTATTGTTAAATTTTTAAAACGAATAATTTTTATTGTGTATAAACACACGTACACATAAATAAAAAAGAAAGAAACCAAAAGAATTTGTTTTATTTTTATTCGTGCAATTTGACAAAAAGATCAAATAATTTTCTTGATTATTAAAAAAAATGTTTTTCACAGATTTGATCAAGTTTATTTTGGAATATACATTTTGTTCGATCTAGCCGAATATTTATGAAATACAATATTTTATTCTGCGATATTAAAAAATAAACGAATTTTCGAAAGATGAAATCAAAATAAATTAACCTCGAGGTGTTCCTATCGCGAGACAAAAAGAAAAAAAAAAGAAAAAAAGGAAAGGTAAAATCGCAAATGTCTACCGTATTCTCAGAAGATCCAATTTTAAGGGAAAGAAAAAAAAGAAGAGAGAGAAAAAAGAAAGAGAAAACAAGAGAGAAAGTCTTTCATGGGAAAACCAACGGATAAGAAAATCACGAAACACGTGTGTTGTTATTATCTATCCCTTATTCTCGTGTAAAAATGCAAAAAGGATTACTATGCGTGAAGAAAAAAGTAAAAAAAAAAAGAAAATAAACAGGAAAATCGTATACGTATGGATTGGAGGAAGAAAAAGCCCATATGAGGTCCCTCCCTTCAACCCTTTTTATCTAATAAAAACCGCGAACAAGAATTACCGTGCGTAAAAGTAAATTGAAAAAGTAGAAAAAAGAAAAAGAAAAAGAAAAATATAAAAAGATCCACCCACCGTAAGAATTGATAAAAGTAAGAACAAATCGTGCGTGTGTCGTATGTATGCTTATTCTATTTTCAAATAAAAATGCAGGAGGAAAAAAAATAAGAATAAAAATAAAAAGGACTGTACGGTGCGTAATGCAAAAAAAGAAAAAAAGAAAGAAAAAAAAAAATTGAAAAAGTATAAGAGAGATGAGAGAAGAAAATTGTCTACGCGTGAAAGAAAATAGCAAACGATAAAAGAGAAGAGAGAAAGGGTTAAGTTTGTGAATCCTCCTCCCCCACCCGTTGCGAAGGAAAGTCATTTGGGAGTGCTTTTACTGTTAAAGGATTCGCGAAGGGCATTGCGAGGGAAAAGAGGGGAGGAGGGTTGGAACTGCAGTTCGGTGTGTCCCTATCGAGTCGACAAGACGCCTCGAAACTTTCTTTCTCCTGACGAGAGGATTATTGTACCCAGTTGTAGATAAAAAGTAAAGGAACGAAAGTAAAAAAAAAGAAAAGAAAAAAACAAAGGAAAGAAAAGAAAGAAATGAAAGAAAGAGTGAGAGGGTTGGTTGGTGGTTGGTGGGTTTGTTAGTTGATGGAGGAAAGGGAAAGGCTTAAAGAAGAAAAGAGATAGAAAGAGGGTTGTGTCTCAAGTCCTTTTTGTGAGAGAAAAAGGAAGATTCTCTTAGGTAAGAGGATTGTGGTATCAACGTCGATGGCAACACAGCTGTGTTACGAACGTTAACAACCGGATACCAAGTCGTAGGATCTACTGGTGGAATATAAAAGTCTTGCAAAGACAACCCCCACCTAAAAACAAAAGGACAGGTTGATATGATCATCCTTTTATCACTCGTTTGAATCTATTTTTTATATTTTTTTTTTTTTTGAAGTGAAAACTTCTTTAGAATGAGAGTGATCTGAAAAGTAAATAAACGAAAACGGAGCTATGTAACGAAGCTATGAAACGGTTGCCATACTAAATAATGAGAGAAAAAGAGACAAACATAGGATTTAGACTGCGAGGGAATGAGACGGAATATAGCTATACAGTTTTTCTTATTCTCGGTCTCCTCTTTATGCTATGCTTCGTAGTTATCACTCCTGGTTGTATATGTGTGTGTTTGAGTACGACTGCATACTACAAAGCGTAAACACACATATTCTTTCGATACTCGAAATGTTGGTAGGTAGGAGCGATAGAAGGGTAAAAGAATAAACAGAGATAATCAAGTAGGTATGCGACAAAAGTATAAGGTCCAAACGAACCGACGGTAAACATAAACAAAGAAGCTGCGTGGTATGTTTTTTTTACTAAACGTGTCATTTCTTTTCTATTTAACAATGTTTCTATTTTACTGAAAAATTATTATTAAATTATTTATTTCGTAAATATTATTCTTATTAATGATTATAAAGTATATAGATTAAAATAATTGTATTATCTGCAAAATTTTACAAAAAAAAAAATTGATTATAAGATACATGAGARAAAAAGAATTAGACAACATTGTAGAATACTTTTTTTATAAATATCCAAAGACATGTTTTTTAATTATAATGTTTGCGTATTTAGGAAATTTATACTTATTTTTCAATAAAATAGAAAAGTTTGTAAATACAAGAAACTCGATTACGAGGCTTTTTAACGAGGCTTGTTTACGAGACGTCTACAAGGCCTAATTAAACACACCCTACAGACCTATAGGAAATACCCTACGGACTTATCTGACGAGACCCTACGGACTTATCCGATGAGACCCTACGGACTTATCNGACGAGACCCTACGGACTTATCCGATGAGACCCTACGGACTTATCCGACGAGACCCTACTGACTTATCGGAAAAAACCTCACTACTTTTCAGAAAAAACCTCACTACTTTTTGGAAAAAACCTCACTACTTTTCGGAAAAAACCTCAC
>NW_015148970.1:3418824-3524667 GCF_001465965.1 Polistes dominula
TCACTACTTTTCGGAAAAAACCTCACTACTTTTCGGAAAAAACCTTACTATAGAGGTGTTTATTACACTAACAGAGGTGTTTAGTTACCATGCATTTTTTAGTTACCAGAAGCAACTCGTCTCAATTCTTTGAATTGAGAACTTGCTTGCTGTGTAATATGTTATCTATTTATATATGTTTCCAATAAAACGTATAATAATTTTTGAATGTGATAACAATAATATAATAATAATATTATAACAACTAAACCCAACAATTATCCTACTCCTGATATTCTGCAGTCGTCTCTTTCTCTCGAAACTTAGTTTTTCGAAGGTTTCACTTCTAACATGTGTGATCTGCCCACATGATATTTTTTTTTTTTAATTTTATCTTGTTTTTTTTCTGCGGATGAAAGGATAATTGTGGATAGGATAGAATTTTTTTACGATCTCCATGGTGTTTTTATTAGGAGTGAGTTTAAATTGCCAAAGAGATAATTGTAATTCATATTAACAATTTTTTATAATACCTAAATGTATTTAAATAGAAAGCTTATAATTTTATAATGGATAATATAAAAGTAATGGAATATTTTTAAAAAATTATATATGTATATATAGATAAGAATATAAAAAAAATTTGAAAGAACTTTAAAATTATCTAGCAAGAAAATGGTAGTTAGATATTTAAATTTAAAGCGTAAAATATAAGAAATAAAATAGTTAAAAAAAGAAAAGAAACTAAAACATATGCTATTATTTCGAAGAAGTAAATTATCTTATTAATAAAGAGACGACTGGTATCATAAACTTTACAGAGTTACATAAAATTTAGATTAGAAAGTACTCTCTTTAGATTTAAATCTTCATGAACGTCGCAATAATATTCATTTTAAATTCTTCTTTCTCTTTTTCTCTTTTTCTCATAACTAACAATAAATGAAATTTAATAATAAAATTGCATGCAATATTGTAATAAAAAAAAAAATTAGAAATTAATTTAGCAGAAAAATAAAAGAAATGATAAAAATAAAAAAAATAATAACAAGAAGAAAATAGAAATATGTATAAAGTTCGATATGTCTGATAGAAAGAACGATAGTTTTGCAGCTATATTTGGAAAAAAGTATGTGTTTACGTGCACTTCACTTGGCTCTCGTCTATCCTATAAAATTGTATTCGTTACGACTCTAGTAACAAATACAACTTAAAGTAACTCGTATGTATGCAGTTATGCACGTGATTGCATCGAAGACTATAGATCCAGCTTTTACGTCGTTTATTCTCGACATCGATCTCTCTAATGCTTTTACATCGTATATTTGCTGATATAATACCTAAAAATGCATTTCGAAGAATTTTCTTCTCTTAGAAAAATACTTTTAATTAATAATAGTATTATATCAAATGATCGAATAAATTATCAGAAAATTTTACTACGTTAATTTACTATTAAAATCAAATCATATAATGTATTTTGCAAAAATGATTTACATCGTGTGTCTTATTAAAAAATATCTCCTATATTAAATTTAATATAGTAGAACAACCTATCCTAGTATATATGAAATTATTTTCTAAGAAATTAGATGATAATTTTAATTACATAAATAATTGAAATGATTAATTTCAAGAGATATTACTAAATACAAATTTAATTGAGAAGATATTTTATTAGAAATTACTTTATTAGAAAGATTAAATAATTATATTGGTGTTTCTAAAAAAAAAAACGTTTAGGTAATAAATATTGAATGAAATCATGTTAGGATCCTTGATTAAATAGATTTACGAAACAATTACTTGGTTATTTTTTTTTTATCGTTTATAGTACTGCCAACTATAATAAATCAGACGGTTATTGTAATTTCCTTCAGGAAAAAAAAAAAGAAAGGAACAAGAAACAGTTAATAACGTAGTCCTTTTTTTTATTTACGATACAT
Organism: Polistes dominula; assembly: GCF_001465965.1. The sequence goes on from NW_015148970.1 coordinate 3,420,750, forward strand.
CTACGTTTCCTCGATGGAATTAATATTTTTTTATTATCATAGATAGAATTATACTGTAACAAAATAGTCTTTAACGTTTATCGATGACAATTTCCACGCGTTTCCTGAATTTCATTCGGACATTCGAGCGAGAACGATCGAATAAACCTATCATGTTTTCTCGTCGTGTCGTTATCGAATTCAACCGCGAGTATCATCTCTGGAACTATTCCAAGAACAATTCGTTGACATTTTTTTTTTTTTTCAAATCTATGGACTGTAGCTAGCTGTGATCGTTAACAAAATTATTTATCATTTTTTCTCAAAATTGTTAACTCCTTCGAAAAGTTCGAAATAATCGTTAGAGATACATTTGATTTCATTATGAAATTATGTCATAATTTTTTTACAGATTATTTCACGAGTTGAAAAAAATGTAAATTATAATCTAAAAAAACGAATTATAAATTCAATGTACAGTACTGTTGGAAATTTATCGTTTGACTGTCTTATTGTCTTCTACGAAAGTTATTTAAATTTCTTTTATTTATACTTGTTTATATGACTTTCCAAAATCTATCTATATGTATAATAAAAATAATATTCGTAATAAATAGAATTTCATTTTTGGGAAAGTCATATAAACAACATTCAATGAAAGAACTTTCATAGAGAACAATGAATCAGTTTACTTGTTGGATTTCGAAGAGAACATTTCATCGAACTTATACTCCACGATTTTGAACTACAGTATACAATATCCTTTGATTAATTATTAATCATTTAAGGTATGTAGAACATTATATTAACATTTTGAATTGTTTAAACTAAAATACATTTATTTTAACATTTTTGCTCTACCTTTATTATATATTTTTATTATTTATTATTCATTATATAACTTACTTTAAAGGTACTATATAAAATATTAAAAATCTCTATTTATTTATATATATTTTCTAGACATTATTATTTACTTTAATTTTCATTTTTATTTTTTTATGTTGAAAGTTTATTACATGTCTCTTTTTAAAGTACGTGTCATAAATGGTAGGTGTCGTTCAATAACCGTCCAACTATATTTACTCACTTTATATATCTCGAGTACTATAGTATTTCTTTCCTTTCTTTTTTGTTGTACCATCAAGAATTCTTATATGAACGACATTGCAGAGAATACTTTTCACGAGAGGATACTTTCCGCGTCTTCTTAATTTCGTTTAAGTAACACACGCACGAGTTGTAAGGTATTTCTCATAATTGCGACGCTAATTGATTTCAGGATCCACCGCGAAAGTAATTACGTTTTAAAGTGAATCGTATTAACCAGACACGTACCGTGTAATTTCACGAAATCGCTAATGAAAAATATAATACAACAACAGCTTATATATAACTTGATATTTCTTAATGATCGTAACGAACTTCATTCGAAAATAAAAGAGATGATAATTAATTAATTAATTATATTGTGATAATTAAAAGTACATTATATCATTTTTTATATTTGTGATAATGATTAATTAATAATAATAATTGAGAACATTCATGCTTTGATCTTGAATTTTTTTTAAATTGCATAAAGAAAGGAATATTAAATAAAATCATTTTCAAAAGGCGCATTATAAATTAATATAATACAATATGTGATAGATAATATAAATTAATATGAATAAATATTGTATAAAATCTAATTTTATATTAATTAAAATTCATATTAATTAATAACGAATATTATTTACAAAAGCAATAAATGTAATGTAATTTTCAATATTATGAGGGTCACAGTTGGAAACTGAATAATTTAAAAACAAAATAAAATTTTTTATATACAAAAAAAATTATTTAAATAATATATAACATAAATAAAAAATAAAAAAATCAAATGTATAACTATAAACTCGTTATAGTTTAATAAGTAATTTTGAACGATTTACGGTAGTTCTAAACTTAAAAGAAGCCGACAAGAAATAAGAAATAAAAAAAAAAGAAAAGAACAAATCGTAGAGGAAAGATTTGCTCAATCGGTTGTAATTTATGAGGAAGGGAAGCACAATGGAGTCAACGAATACTCGAACAAGTTGATGTTGTGTAGTACTTACCAGCTATCGTTTCCAATGATCCAACAACGATCCATGGATCTCGTACAGGTATGCCCATCTCCCGAGGGCAGGAAAGGAAAAAAAAAACGATTTGTCAAGAATACGAACGTTAGCTTTGATCATTAGGGCACCATAATCGAGCACCTATGAAAACATTTTTCGTTTTCTCACATAGTACCTAATGAAGATTTATTTCTACCGACTGGATACGTTTTTCTTCTGTTTCTTATTTTTTTATTCTATCTTTCTCTTTTACGGATATCATACTTTTCGATATTGTGAAGGAATAAATCGATATATTTTGTAGGTCTTGTACTAATAAGAAATTGTTTTAATTAAATTGTTCAATATATATATTCTTAATTAAATAAATCCATAAAATAATAGAACAATTTTGTGACATGATATTTAATTTAATAATTAAAAATTAAAAATTTTTTATAAAAATTTAAATCAACAATATTAAATATATATTTTTTTTTAATAATAATAAATTAAAATATTAAGAATAATTTTATTTTGTTGATCTTGTATTAATATATATAAGAAATTGTTTTAATGAAATTATGAAATTATGTACATATTTAATTGAATAAATCTGTAAAATGTGATAGAACAATTATGATACGATATTTAATTAAATAATTTAAAACAGTATATATTTTTAATAACGATTTACAATAACAATATTAAATATATTTTTTTTTTAATAATAATAAATTGAAATATTAAGATTAATTTTATTTTTATCATTTGTTCATATAATGAAAATATTATTTTATATACTTTAAAATCTTTATTGAAATTTGATAAAATGATACAATTTTTGTTGTTTCGACAATTTCGAACATTTTTACATTGTCAGTTAAAAAAAAAAACTACTTGGAAAGAAAAAAAAGAAGAAGAGGATACTTCGGACGGTCAATTATTCACTCAAAGTGGTATTTCTTCTTGCATATCCTTCGCATTTCCACCATGACTCTGGTAATTCTTGCATAGTTCGTACTATTTTCTCGTGTCTTTAAGTACATAACTTTAAGTGTGGAAAAAGTTTTCGTGTTTCGAATACCAAACGTCAAACACATTTATCTTGAATCATAAAACATCTAAAGGAGAAAGGTTTGCCATCATATTACACTCCTTTTTATTCCTTCTTAGTCCTTTTTTTCCTTTGTATTTTATTTTTCTTTATTGGTCCCTATAATGTTTTTTACTTGACAGAGAGAGGGAGAGAGAGAGAGAGAGAGAGAGAGAGAGAAGATAAATGGGTAAAAAAAAAATTTCAAAGTTGTTGGTGAAAGTCTTTTAACTTCGTGGATACTTTCGATTTAATTTCTATGATTTCATCGACGATAATTATGATGAATCATACAAAGTTGATATGATTTTGTTTTGATTTGTTAGATTAGATTATTAACGAAAAATATTTCCTTAGATTTATCGTTTGTAATTATAATTAATCAATTTTTTTCTACTATAATAATATCTATTTATTTGTAATAATTAATTATGCGAATAAAACGTGAATAATTAACAAATTACTTTTGCACAATTATTTAATTTTTATATTTATATTTTTAATTAATATTTAAACGATAAGAAAAAAATGCTTTAATATAAAAAATAAAAAAACGATTAAATCGTATTCATAAAAATCTTATTGACGTATTTTTAATTTACATCAATTTTATCTAAAAATCGACTTGTCTAGCATAATCAAAAATCGTAGAATATTTGCTTAAACCCTCCGGGCATTATGAACGATAATGCAATCATGTCTACAAGTTTGTTTTTCCATTGATCCTCTGGTTAATGTGTTCTACGTTAAAACAAACTAATCAAAATTTATGTAATACATTTTATTATTTAATCTTCGACAGGTATATTAATATAAACTAGAAAAAAATGAATTGAAATATTCTTAAATACGGACAATGTATTCGAATTATTTAATGACATTCATTAATCATGCAAATTAATTCATAAAAGTGATTTAAATCACAACTACAGTTATAAGAACTTTGAATGAATGAAAAAACTCATCTCAAGAATTTCTTCTTGTGATCATTCACAGTTACATTTCATAAATTTTATATATGTAGTAATTTTATTTTATTTTTTTATATCGATACGTTTGTACGCGTGCCTACGTACGTTTGATTTGATTTTATTTTAAACAATTTTAGATTTATATAAATATACAGTTTAGATCAAAATAACATTTTGATATCTTTTGTTTTCGTGCACGTTTCCACGTTTTATCGATCGCAGCTACGAATTATAACGTCGAATTACTTTATAGGTACAACACGAGTAAAGGGATCGCTGCCAAAAAATGTATTTCGATTTAGTATTTAACAAAAAGTACACGATATTTTATAACTTTGAAATCGTTAAAATCGATCGGCTCGTTTTATCAGAAAGTTTATTCGCGTTTCGTACAAATGTTTCTACATTTATTTTATTATTTTTCAATTCGATTTCGGGAAGAGAAAAAATAGTACAAAATAGGTTTCAAAATTATGGCAATTGTAAAAGTTCAATTATTTATTGAATCAGTAGATTTCATATATTTTTGATCAGGGTTTTAAATAAATGATAAGCATTTGTATTAAAATTGTAATATTTAATATAAATAAACAGTATTTGTGAAAAAATATTCTTAAAAATCAAATGTAAATCTAATACAATTGTCACACAATTCTGATCATTTTATTTATTTTAACTATTTACTTAAAATACTGACCAATTATTATTTATAGAGAGAAAAAAGAAAAAGAAAAAGAAAAGTATTCCAATATATCGACCATTTATTTCACATAAATGGAAGCGATTTTTTACCCTCAATCTTTTTTTTCAGTAAGTTTAAAAGAAAAAAGAAAGAAAAAAAAGTAAGATACGATATCTTCGATCCCAGAGAGGGTTCTAAGACGTGAATCCACTTCGTCATCGCAAGTATCAGGCAACGCCTTCTGTCAAAAGCAAAGCACGGTTGTTACCCCTCTAATACTAAGAGTGAGAGAAAAAAAAATTCGAATAAAAAGAGGGCCTAACCAAGCGAACATAAAGATATTTTCAGAAGATAAACTGTCAAGTGTATATTCTTTTAAGCTTTCTCAGTGTCAACGATCAAGGAACAACTTATCTCCCCTAAATCTTCCCCTTCACGTTGTTTTAGTTTAGTATTGTTTAGGAGTAATCAAGCGTATTTTACGATCAGTTACTCTCTTTGTTTTCAAAAAACAACAATCCATTGAGATTAACATTAATCATTTTTTAACAAAACTTCATGAATTTAATTTTGTTCACCTTTAACTAAACATGACAATTAGATTGTCGTGTAAAACTTTTTTCAGAAGATTATATGAAAAAATTTGAAGTGTTTATTGTATCAAGGATAGAAAATTTTATTCGGGTCTTTAATTTTATTCAAGAATTTTGTAATTTGCGCGTTAACGTTCATGAAATTACCGATAAAACATCTTTGCTTGTTCTTTCTTACCTTGTACAGATAAGAAATATAATAGAAAGGGATCTTCTTTATCGACGCCGATATTATTAATATAATTGATTTTGAAAAAAATAAAATATCTACTGTCGGTAAATTTAAATAATCTTGCTTTTTTTATTTACGACTAATATGATCAGTGATAACCGTCTGAATTGTAATCTTTAAGATTGGGAACAAATCAAAATTCGTCTGAAACGAAAAGATTTTCTTTTTAAGAAAAGAAAGAAAAAAGAAAAGAAAATAAATAACATTTTTTGAAGACTAGTAATCTAAAGGAGAGTGACTCACGTTCATCCTAAGTTACGAGCACTTTTTTTTCTTTTCTTATTCAACGTGTCCTCAAGTACTACGATACTCATTTTCTGTTCATTTTGTGAATCAGGAAAGGGTTGAAACTTATTGCAAAATTTCTCAACGTTTTATTTTATCATTTTAATTTTCATAAACATCAACTAAACTCATTAAATAATAACAGAAAAAAAAAATAAATAAGATCGTGTCAAAATTACATTAAAATCTTCTATGAAAAGATGTTAATTTAATAAAATATTAAAATTAAGAAAAAGGCTTTTATAAACTTGCTAAAAAATGAATCTTTCTCGATCTTACAATTAAATTCATTTAAGTTTTCGAGACACAAAATTGTATTTATATCAATTTGAAATATTCATATAAACATTTGATTTTTTTGTTCTCGCGTCAAGAGAACTTCGTATCTTTCACTTTACTTTAGTCAAAATGAAACAAGAATGAGATTACGGTCTCGTGTCAGTCATTTACTATATTCGTGTTAGGAAAAAAAAAAGTATCAGACGGATGAATTCACCTTCCGAGGTCGTAAAAAAAAAATATAGGACCTTGACACTGCTACTACTGAATATTAAAGAAGATAGTCACGTTTCTGTATCATTTTTCTTTTTCTTTTTTTTTTTTATTTCATTAGCGAATCTCATTCTCGATAAATCAATGATTATTGAAAGGGTGAGAGAGGTGATATACACATCTTACGATCTGTATCTGATAATCGTAGAATGTTTGGTTCTCTCGGTAATATGAAGAAAGAATTTATCGAATAGGAAGAAATTGGTTTATAAGAAAAAGCAAAGACATCGAAATTCGATCGTTCATCAAATCAAACGATATCCTACGATATCTTATTTTCTTTAATATTTTCTCTTCCTTTTTTCGATCCTTGATTACACAATTGTCCTTCGTATTGTTTCGAAATATATTTCGTTGCAATAAATTTATTTTAGGAAGTAAATTTAAAAAGATAGAACACAAATTTGTGATATTATTTGTATAACAATTAAATGAATATTTCAATATTGAAAAAATATTATATTTCATTTTTAATAACACGATTATTAATATATTATAAATCGAATAAAATATTATTGTATTATTTAATAAATACAATCATTAATATATTAACTCAAATACTATTTAAATATTTTCATTAACATTTAAATATTAAACTGTTTTTACTATTCTTCTACTTTTAGGAGCTTTTGAGGTCAGATCCCCTTTACAATAGCTTAACAATCTAATCCTACAATCCATTTGCATTACAATTACTTTTAAACATTTAAATATTCATTTAATTGATTAAAAGTAATTAATAATTTCTTTGATTTTTCTAATGTTATATAATTATTAATATAAGTTATCGTAAAACGTGTGTAAGATTTATCGTATAAAAAATGTTGAGAGATCAGCAATGGGTCAAGGTAGGAATAATACAAATCAATCTTCTTCTTTCATTGAAGATTTTGTTTTTCTCTTGTTTGACTCTTCAGTCAGTTAAAATTTACACCGGCTCGACAAAATTTGCGGATTAACCGAGCGAAAGAAACGAGATAGCTCGACCAGAATAGACGTCGCGACGTCGCCCACGACTTCGTGATCAATTTAGGAGGAGTTGGAAATGTTCAAGTGAAAAGAAAAGCGATCCTTATGAAAGAGGAAGGAAGAAGAAGAAATCAAAAAGAAAGAAATAGAGAGTGAAACGGAAAAATAAATACAAAACGAAAGGTACAAGATTTATAATACCTTTTCGATTCGACAGCTGCAACGTACTAAACTGGAAGATAAAAATAATTTCATTCCTTCTATCCTAACTTAACATCTTTTTCTCTTTCTTTTTCTTTTTCTTTCATTTTTATAGATTATACTCGCTCGCACAACGAGAAACGTAAAGCTTTTGGACTGATATTTATGCACTTGGGATTTGTCTTGATCCTCCTTCTAAGCTCTTCCTTGTTGTCAGACAATCTTTTCGTAAATGTAGTATCCTGTTTGAAGATATTATTATTGGGATATAAAGAAGAACGTTTATCGTGTGAAAAATTGTAATCTTTTTTATATATATATATATATCGAATTAATGCATTTTTTACCTATAATATTTCAAAACGCGTCTCGTTTCGTTATTTGTAATATTTATTTATTGATTTATGCAACGATTTGATAGAATTTTATTTTAAAAAATTAGTATTATTATTTTTTTGTTATTACAAATTAATCAATCCTGCATTAGAATACAATATTATTTTGGATTACTTTGTAGAAAATAAAATTTTGTAAAATTTATTCATATTCGCGTATAATATGTGTATTTTATTAATTTTGTTATATTTGTATGTTTGCGTAGACAAAAGTTTGATTAATTAATTCGATCGAAATTTATACGAAACTCATTGGATTTTTTTTATAAGACGAATAGAATAATTTTAATTATTGTAATAATAATTGTATTTAGAAATATCTTTACAGAAATGTATAACATTTTAGTGAACATTTTACTGCGTGACTTTATTCGTCTAGGATTATCGATATATTATCTAAACGGAAATTCTGAGTAAAAGACATCTTATGTGGCACAAAATCGAGGAAAGTTTTGCCTGAAAGCGTGCGTTCGATATTTCATCGATTCTGTCACCACATTTGTAGGTATCTCTCGGTTCGATTCACCAAGTCATCTTTAAATTATTATACCTACCTGAAAATTGTCAACTTTTTGGAGAGAAATTCCTGTTTCCCTTGTTCATTTTTTTTTTTGTTTCATTTTTGCCCTTTTTTTCATGAAATAGCTATCAAATTTGTCATACTTAAGCTTTTCCATTGTAATTACCAATTCGGTTCGAGTAATTTTGCGATCGTTGGTACAAATTTACATAATTTTACAAAATACCCGCCGACAGGCAATTTAAATCGCTTATCGCCGAAAAATTTGCCAATTTTTTATTATCTTTCTTGTTTTTTCTTTTCGTTCACGATTGCCCGATTATCGCTTTGAACAAGAAAACCGGCACTTAATATCGATTATATTTCCCTACCCCGTTTCGAACGTAATTTTACAATTTTTTTCTTTTCTTTTGAGTATTTTTTTTTTCTTTCTTTTAAAAGCCTTTCAGTAAAAATTCCATACTGAAAAGTTAGCGACACGTGTATTATAATTAAGAATAAAAAATCAATTTTATGTTCGAGTAATTAAAACGTTCGTCGTGTAAAGGGGATCTTGATTAGTTGCTATAATAAAAAAAAAAGGGGATAATAAAATGTAATCTAAAATCCAAGTAGGTTATATGATTCATTGATCGAACTAAAGGGACGTTGAGGAATTGGAAGAAGGGTGGGAAAGGGTGCTGATCGTGCATTCCTAATTATTACAAAATATTAAATATAGTCGACCATCTACTAATCGTGTAAATTAACCCAAAATGATTTACAAATATTTCTAAAGTTTATTATATAATGTTTATCAACAAAAATATTTGTTATAAAAGTAATTTTTTGTAAACATTATTTTAAATAAAATTAAATCAAATTACATGCTCAATCGTTTTAATAAATTTTACCAAATAAATTTCTTTTAAAAATAATTCAAGAAAATAATCATCAAAAACTAAATTCCTATCGAAGGTAATTTCTTTTCTTATCCTTTTGTTTAATTACGTGTCTTTAACAAAAATAAAATTAACATATATTAACAATGAGCGATAGAAATTGTTCTAAATGAAAAAAAAAGAATTAAAATAAAATATTTATCTTTAATTACGATAAATTATAATGAGAATAAACGAGGTGAAAAAAAAAACACGAAGTTAAATTTGTTTAGGTGAAAATAAATAGAATTGTTAAAAAAAAAAAAAAGAGAAAAAGAGAAGAAAAGAAGGAATTATAGAAGTTTATTTAGGTTTTTTTTATTATCAGGATACCATAATTACAGGAAGGATTGACCGTGAAAACACGTGGCGAGGTCAGAGAACGATCGGGATTGGCTCATCGGCTTCCCCTACGCAAGCTCAAACTCCTTCAGCGCGCGTCTCTTCTTTTCTCCGATCCATCTCGATGAAATCCAGTCGACGTTCGGCAACGGGTCTCTCTTCTTGCCTTTCGTGAACCCTTTTTGATCGTACTCGTAGTTTAAAAAAAAAAAAAAACATAGTCAAAACTTTTCAAACAAATCTTAATCGCGAATAATCTTAAACGCGACCTTGTGTTATTTTCTTTTCTAGTTTTCTTTTCTATTTTTCTTTTTACTTTGATACCAAGTGCGATCTTTCAAAAGGTTTTTTTTTTTTTTTTCATTTTTTGGTTCACGTTTAATCTTCTCCTCTTCCTCGAGATCATTATATTATTATTGTATTTTATATAGAAATATTTTGTTGAAATATATATATATTATGGTATATTTTTAAGGGTTTAGGTAAACGAATATAAAAAAATCTATTTATAGATTTTAATTAAATGTTTAAGTGATCTTAGGATAGAACAAGTCAATGAATTTGTCTCGTTTACGACTAATTTTATATAATTTTATTTTTTATATAAATATAATCAGTTATAAGATTTTATTAATTATTTCTAATACATTTAAAATATTGAACAATTGATCAAATTTGTTAAAAGATCGACAAATCATTTAAGTAATGTTTTCTGATATGAAACGTATTTTATCTCATTGGAGGATCTATAAATCAATTTATAAATATTATCGATGATAGTACGAGTCAATTATTTTTAAATATTCTTAAAATATTAAACAACGAATCAAATTTATCAAAAGATCTATTAATCATTTGATTAATATTTTCTACGATAAAACGAGTCAATAACAAAATCACTTGAGAATCTCGAATCGATTGAAAATTATTCCCCAAAATATTAGAATGTCTTAATGTCGATTTAACAATAAAAAGAAAAAAAAAAGCAAAAAAAAAAATAATAAATAGTTCAATAAAGATGGTTGACATAATATCACGAGACTTGAGATGATCGCATAAAATGTTTCCCAGTCACGGATCGTTTTCTTCGCAATATTTCGTTGGTTGAGAAAATCAAATGCATGGACAAGGGGGTTGTAGTTCGAAAGGAGAAAACATCTTTTCATTTTCTTTTTTTTCATTCATCTCCTAACTTTCTTTCTTTCTTCCTTCCTTCCTTCCTTCCTTCCTTCTTTTCATTCTTTCTTTCTTTCATTCCTTACTTTTTTTAACGCGCGCAGATCTAAGTATGTCTCATCCCTTTCCTGATCCTCCATTTCCTTTCTCATTCTATTGTTTGCCTTGCTTTTATCATAATGCATAACCATCCGAGCGAACGAAAACGAGAAACTTGCCGCAAAAAACACTATCTCAAGCTATCATAGACTGTAATAACATTTACGTTATTTCCTGAAGACAGAAATAATAAATGAACTTACATTTACTTATATTGTTAGTAGTAGTAGTAGTAGTAATAGCATAAAATTTCCTTATTTCATTTTTATTGAAAATAATATTTTCGATATAGAAATAACAAATTATTTTATTTTATATTATAAAATTCTATTTCTCTAATATGTTTTTCGATAATAAATAATTTCATAATAAATTAATAAGATACAACTTTTTTTCTAGTACAATTTTATCAATTTCGAATACAAACGAAATTGATATTATAGAAAACAAAAATTATGATTAAATATTATTATATCAAAATAATATAATATTTGTTATAACAATTAATTTATGAGATATCGAGAGAATAAAAATCGTGATAAGGGAAAATAAATGTTACTAATATGTCCTAAATAAATAAATTTCTTTTATAGATAAAAACTATATCGCGATCACGGGAATGACATAGTGTTTACCAGAAATAAAATATCGTTGGACAAGAGTAATAGTACTGATGTAAAATTAGAATATCGTAATAAAAGATCTCGAGGAGGAGATCGAGGTGAAAAAAAAAGAAAAAAGAAACTTAAAAAAATTGAAAAGAAAAAGATCGATCGAGTTGAAACGATGTGTCACGAGAAAGAGGATTGTTGTATGTGATGAAGGCTCGTGAACGTGTTAGAAGGGATGTTGTCGTGCAAAGTCCCGCTTTTGAGGACAGCGGGCTTGCAACTTCCGGTGAACTTGGTGAACAATCTTTTTCAGGAGAGTGCGAGGGTGTTGCGTGTTTGCCAGCTCGCGAAGGAGTCAAAGGGATCGACGGTGACCCTAATCGAGATCCCAGGTCCGATTTAATAGTTGATCCTTATCATTTAATTCCAAACTTGTATCCATTCGCAATAATAGAAATTGAACTCAACCAAAACTAATTCAATTTAAATGAAATATTAATAATAATATATAGATATAAAATAATTAAATTTATAATGAATCAATAAGAATTTATTTGTAATAATATATATTTTTTAATCTTTTATCAAAATAATGTTAATCTTTAAGAGTTAAATCTCTCTTGTAAAAAAAAAAAAAACATTTAAAATAATTAAAATACACAAATATTATATTATTTAATTATATATTAATATCATTTTTGTAAATATATGTTAAATTTCTTTTCCGCAAAAAAATAAACAAAAATTTAATTAACACATTGAATATAACAAGCACATAAGGTATTTGCATAAATTTAAAAAAAAAAAAAACACGTTAGGTTTCTTATTAAAATGTTATTTTTCTCGATGTAATTTTAATAAAATAAGTATGCTAAATACTATTATTTTATTTGCATTACTTATCGAATAAAAAAGAAGAAAAAAGAATCATTGTATAATGAGCATCGACGAATGTAATAATACGTCAAAAGTGCCGACAAAAATCTCGTTAGAATTCATAAGAGGTCCACGAAACGTGTCGGTCGAGTTTCGAAAGAATTATGTTAATCGCCTAGCACGAGGTTTTGTCCGTAATACGCGTCGTATATTCGCTCTCGTTACGAAGAAAAGAAAGTCACATCGTTATAATAACGAAGGAGTCACGTGTAAACGAAAATTTGCAATGTTTCGTGTTCGTCTTGCGTAAAAATCTTCTTCTTTTTTTTTTGGTTTTTTTCATCTACTTTTACAAAAGAGAGACAAATTTTTCTTAGAACGTGTAAAAATATATACGTACATATATATATTATAAATATATCGCCAGGTATACTATAAAACAACATTACTATCCCGAAAGTGGTTGGGGTTGGGTCATCGTTGTTACCGGTGTAATGGTGCAGATTCTTGCTACTGGAATTCATGGTGCTGTTGGTGCCTGGTTGATTCTTGATGGAACAAAACGATTTCGGCAACCCTTACTTAATGTAGGTATGTTATCCTTGAAAGATCTCATGCATACAAACTTTACCAAATATTTCCTCAACTCATACAAATATTTTTAAAGTCAAAACTATAAATTTGATAAACTTTTCTTTACGATGTTTCTATCGGTCTTACAATTAATAATTCATATACATTCATCCATTTCTCATTTTATTTCATTGATATTTTAATATATTTACTATAGATATATATATCAATAATGTTAATATGTAATTAATATCAAGCCTATAAGTAGACAATAATTTATATTTTATTAAATAATTTTAGTTTTAGAATCATTGTGTATATAACATAAGTAATAAATTTTAATATGCCCCTGCAATTATATTTCTTTTGTTACATGCATTCACACTTTGCTTTTCGTAGAAAGTATAGAAATCTTATTAATAATATGATAATTTATGCTCCGTCGATTATTATGATAATAATTGTCATCTATTAGTAGAATTTTAAGTGCCCCTACGATAGGCAATGTATGTATATATGCATATGATATGAAGCAATATTATTATAAAGGATTAACAAAATATATTAAACAATAATTGGAATTATTCACTTGACATCTCACAAAATAATGAATAAATATAAAAATTAAATTGAAGAAAAAAATAAAAATAAATAACTTTTAAACAAATGCATTATTACAAAGAGACCCCAAATTAGACTTTGTCTTAAAGTAAAATATCAAAACTTTCTTACGAAGGTTAAGTTCACAGTTGAAGAAAGTGACGGTAAAAGTCATTGTCCTAACAAGATTAAACTATTCTCATTCCCTCTCTCTCTCTCTCTCTCTCTCTCTCTCTCTCTCCTTAACTCTTTCATGAATACACTTGCCAAATAGAATCCTTATAAACCCTTTGGAAACTTGGTGTGCATCCTGTTACTCCTAGTTGGCACAAGAAACATTCTTAGAGGATCGGTTCGTTGACCTTCACGTGAAAATTTTCAACTACTCTCCCTCTCATTCGACTAATTGTAAGCTCTAAGTCAACCAAATTTATGTGTATATTCTTTTTTCTTCTTTCTTTCTTTCCTTATAAAAAAAAAAGAGAGAAAGAGAGAGAGAGAAAAAAAATGAGATGAAACTATTCAAAAATACAAGGATCTCAATTTGTGAACCAATGAACAAATAGGAAAAGAAGAGGAAGTAAAAAAGAGGGTATTTTATTTTGAACGTTTTCCTACGAATTCATTAAACCTAATTCATTGTTCTTCTTCTTCTTCTTATACTCTCAGTAACATTTTCCTTCTACATTTTTTCCTCAATCCATTCCCACCCCCTTAACCTAGTAGACAAACTATTTCATACTTTACGCGTTATATCTCTGGACAGAATCGTAATATCAACCATTCAGTTTTTGTTTTTTTCATTTTTTTTTATTATTTTTTTTTTTTATTTTCTATTCCTCATGCCTCTCTATCGAGAGGGGTTAGTAATAAAAAGAGGTGGGTAAAAGAAATGCAAATGATTCGTGATAAAAGTACGATAGAATAAAGTAGAACATATTCTCGATATGATATCTTCATGGATTCGACATGTTTTTCGGATTCTATTTCCGTCTATCTCTATTATCTATCTTTTATTATTCTTTTATTTTTTATTCTTTTTATGTGTATATGAATTTTTGTTTCGTTTTTTCTTTTCTTTTCAATTTTGTACAAATTATATTATCATAATTTTTCGTAGATAAAAAATATGGGATTATTCATAACCATATTTATTTGACTTTATATTTGAATCTAATAAGATAGTGCTGTATAGTTTCACAGTATTTTACATTTTTAAATAAAATATGTTTAACGTTTCGACCAAAAGACAGTTTTTAATGAACGACCGATCATTTCGGTCAGTTCATTAAAAAATGTAATTCATTTTCACTTGACCTGTATTCTATACTTATTAGATTAAAGTTTTCAAATTCAAATTTCAAACTATTATCGAAAACGCATAAATAACAATACATGTAAATGACCTATTTAAAATTTTTATTTTGCACTCATATTATTTGTTAATGTGTTAAACCTAGTGATGACAGAATAATTACATTTACAAGAAAAAATAATTCGAAAATTGTAATACTGCAAAATAAATGAATATAAGTATACCATTATTCATATACTGATATTATTTATATACTACAGATCACATACGTGATCGATATTCACGAGTATTATTTAAGATACATAAAAATCATAAATCGCAATACGTTGGCTCTCGATATCAAAATATTTTCTCTCAATGACCCTTGCCATAACTTCTCGAAGAAAAGAGAAAATCAAAGAGAACTGTCCAAGGTTATATCACTAATGTTAAATAAAGTACATTGGATCGAAGAAGAAACATTAATTTTTAACGTTGATCTTCCGTAATGAAAAAAAAAAGAACAAAAAAGATGAAGAAGATTTTTTTTTTTAATTATATCCTTCGTATTACTACTTTGTCTTCGTACTGCGTTGATTATCTTCGGTATTATTAATAAAAGGACTTACCAACCATGAATTTGATCGATGAGCGAGAGACCTCATCATATTGGGCGCTTCGAAACGAAAGAGAAAAATTTATTATACCACTTCTCAAATAATCGTCTTATAGTTTCCTTATAATTATATAGGTTTGAACCATAGGTATTACAGGTATTATTAAAAATCGATCATTCTTTTTCAAATATCTTAAGACTCGTTTTATTTTAAATTTGAAATTACGAGCTTTGAAAATTATCGATTGATCATTCTGTATTCAACCTTTAATTCTGTAACTTTTAAATACGAAAAAATCCTCTCTTTTTTTTTCTTTTTTACCATTGATAAAACGAGAAACGACTTTACAAATAATCTAATAAAAATTCTAAAATTGTATTTCACGATCTATTCCTATTTAAATCGATTCTGTTTCTTACATTAGAACAACTTGACACGTTCGATTTTTACGACCGTTTTGAGATCAACAAAAAGAATTCTATTCTAATTTTGAAAAAAGTAAGAAAAGAAAACGTGAATCAAAGGAACTACCTAATTTTACCATTAAGAACACGAACGCGTAGGCGGATGGATTAGAAATAAAAATAAGAGAAAAAGAATGAGAATGAGAAAGACAGAGAGAGATAATACAATAATCGTTAGATACACCGGCCTCTTAAACTGATACGATATAGTAAATGGAAAAAGTCGAAGCAAGTTGCCAGGAAGTTGTCATAAAGATCGAACTTATTTCCAATTTCGTGTGTCTACATACGAATACGTTGTTGAAACACGTGCTTGTATTGTGTATGGCTGACATTTTTACTGGCATCGTATATTCTACACGTTTTTTTCATACACACATTTGAATTTTTCATTCACGAGCAACATAGATCATTGATCTACTCGATCGTATCTTACGACGTTTTTTCTAAATTTGCATTTAGGTTTTCTTTTCTTTTCTAACTGATTGTCAGAGAGACAAGTACAAGTTAGTATGTGTATGGGTGTGTGTGTGTGTGTGTGTGTGCATTGTGTATTTTTTGTTTGTTTTTCATATAAATTTATATATATGTAGATCGAGGTTGAATCAATTTTGGACTCCCACGTCTAGCTAAATCTTCAAATATTTTTGAATATATATATATATGTATTCTCTGATAAATAGATCGATCCAAAGTATATATGTAATATCATGGCGGAGAATATTGAAGTAGCTCAGAGTTGAACACCCGAAAGAAATAGCTTTCGATGTGTTTGACATCGAGAACGTCGAACTTTGTTGAAAAACATACTCGAAAACATCTGTAATTCATCGATTTTTCTAAACTTTCCTATACGGACAAATTTTATATTTCTATTATTTTTATCGTACATTAATATTATAAATTATTTGTTCAAAAATATATAATTTATCACAACAATTTAAATTTGAAAAATTATCAAATTTTTCATTGTTTTTTTTTTTCATTTTATTAGCTAATAAAATATGATTTAAAATTATATTTAATAATGATCAATTAAAGTAACATTTTCTAGGAATGAAATTTGCAAATCTTGGATTTCTTAAGTGTTTTTTGGAAAAAAAACTTTATATAAATATGTAAATGTTATTTCACGTATTATTAAAAATGATTTGTCATGTTTAACAATGAACAAATTTTTAAAGACACGTACAAACGAAATTGAATTTTTATTTTTTTTTGTTCAGGATGGCTCGGTGCAATGTCCACTGGCGTAGCCTTGTTGGTGTCACCCGTAACGATAGCCTTTTGTAGAAGAAAAAGTACCAGAGTTACGGCCGTTTTGGGTGGCCTCGTTACGGCACTAGGATGCCTCTTCACGTCCTTCGCCTCGCAATTTCATCAATTGTTCTTCAGCTACGGTACCATGGTGGGTGAGTGAGTAAAAGAATCGTATCCTAAACTAGCACAGAAAAAAACAAAAACCAAAAAAATTACAAGAAACTCCTCCTAATTTAATTTTTCAACTAGTCTAATCAAACAAATGATACGTTTCAATAATTACAATATTTAAAACATACAATTAAAATAAATTCAACTTTCATTTAAAAAACAATGATTCACAACATTTGTTAAAACCTACTTTTTCTTTTTTCTTTTTTTTAACAGGCATAGGTGTGAGTATGACAAGAGATTGCAGTACACTAATGGTAGCACAATATTTCAAACGAAGAAGAGAACTAGTTGAAATCTTCATCGTTTCTGGAAGTGGTTTGGGTATAGCAGTAATGTCAGCCTTTATAAAAGGCACCATTAGGTGAATTGCTTTTCTTCTTTCTAATACACTTATCTAAATAATAAGAAGATCAGATTATATGAAAAGTTAGATAGCTAGATAGATAGATAGATAAATGTTCATAATTGTTACAGCAAAATAGGTTGGCGACTGGGTCTTCAAGCTGTGACAGGTGTTGTCTTCCTTACGTTCATTTTAGGAACATTTTATCGCAGTGCCTCGCTTTATCATCCTCAACGTCGAGCAATATTACATTTGAAGAATCAAAAGAGAAAAATTAAGGATAAAAACAAAACCGACGACAGGCCACCGTTCTTTGATTTTAGCACTCTCAAAAGTAAAACCGTGAGAATATTATTGGTCTCAACAGGAATATCAGCTTTCGGGATTAACACGCCGATATTTTATCTGGTTAACATTTATTTTTATAGTTATTGCAAATTTTTCTGGTTAAACAAGGTAATAATAATTGGTTCTTATTTCTTAATGTATGTAGGCTCATCAAGCGGAAGAGGAAGGACTCGGTGACACCGTTGTATTACTCCAAGCTTATCTCGGATTGGCTTGGACCCTTGGCTGCGTTGCCTTTGGTCTTTTGGTCGTTCATCGAAATGTCGAGTGCAGAATTGCAAGGCAATACCTTACACAAGCCGCTGTATTCGTATGCGGGCTTTGCATTCTTGCTCTGACCGCTGTTCAAGGAAATTATCACGGATACGTTATGTTCACATGGATTTACGGTAAAATTCTGAAATTCTTATCGTCTTCGTTAGAATCTTTAAAAAAATATCGTATAACGGAATTATTATATTTTGCGAATACGTTCAATCGTAAAAAACCCAAAAAAGAATTCATCTTCCGTAACCCTTTTTTTTATTTGTCAAGTGGAACACTTCACTCGGAATGAGCAGTTTTTACAGATCAATGAATAAAATTCGTTATTATCGTTGATAATCCTACCATCCCTTCCTCCCTACCGTTCTCTTCTTACCATCCTTCTTTACATCTGGTAACCGTAATAGGGACCACTTGGAATCCATTTACGAGCAATAAAATGGTAATCTTCTTCTTTCAGGCATCTTTTGTGGTGGCTATCATTACAGTCTTAAGATGTATACGTATGAGAGGGTGAGAGCCAGAAATTTTGCCAAAACTTGGGGATTCGTTCAATGTTCTCAGGCTATACCCATTGCCATTGGTGTGCCAATTTCTGGTAATAATCAAAATTAGCTGAAATCTACAATTTCCTTGACAAAGATATTTATTATTATTACACAAATTTAGATACAAAATTGCTTGTCTCATCAAAACAATTTGTACCAATATATATTGATAAATATTCATAAATTCAAGAAATATTTTTAAATATGATATAGAAACTTTCCTAATAAGCCATTGCGTTTGCTATTAAATTTCCCGGTTATTATTTGAAATTTTGTGTTAATAAATTAGCAAAAACTTTTTGAACGACAGCAATACATTTTAATAAAATAATTGTAATCCTTTTTTGTTTGTTTTTTTTAGGATACATAAATGTTGGTTGTGGTGGTAAAGCAGGTTATTACTTTAGTTCGACTTGCGTTTTAGTCGGTAGTTTTACTTTATTCTTCATAGATCTTCATAGACGAAATTTGTCAAAACACAAACATACCAGAGCAAATGGTAGCAAACATTTATGCGTTCTTGGTAATTGTCCTCAACAACGAAGACCATCGTTCAGTCATGAACAAGAAAATGACGGTACCCACGTGGCAGCTGCTGGTGCTGCAGCTGCTGCTCTTGTCATAGGAGCTGAACTTGGACCGACACCCGGTAAACATGTTAATCAAATTAATACAAAATTAACGTAATAGAAAAACATTTGAATTTATTAACAAATTATTTTTTATTAATTAATTATTATTAATTAATGCAACAAATGATTATTAAATTAAATTTAAATTATGAATTTATTAGGTGATATGATTGACGCTATGGGAACAGAAAAACCAGAACTAACGTGTATTTCTGAAGAAGGTATAGCCGATATGGATTTGCCGGATAATCTTCTTGAAGATTTAGATTACATCGGTGACTGCATAACCTCGTGCAACAAGGTTGAAAACTACCTCATGCTTTCTGAATTTGAGAACAATCTTATAGCAGAAATGCCGATTATTATGGGCCGGCGAGGTCGCAGATGGTCCTTGGCACGATCGAAGGCTGGTCAAACAACAACAACTGCAACAGCAGTTTGTAGTGGCCAACAAGGAACGAGTAGTAGTAGTACTAATGCAGTGGCTGGTAACAACTCACCAATTCAGGAAGAAGATACGAACGATACGAACAAGTGGCACCTTGGAAGTCAGCCTACCAACGCTAATAGTCGAACGATTACGGTCATTGACGAAGCCAGTACGTAATTTCGACCATTGAAGGATTTCTTGCGAAACGAAAAAAGAGAACAAAGAAAATAAAACAAAATAAAATAAAATAAAAAGGAAGAAGAAGAGAAAAGGAAGAGGAACTGAAAAAAAAGCATTATACCTTTAAAGGGAAAAGATAATTTAGTTATAATGGCACGAAAAAACGTATCTTTTGTATAAGACAATTTCCATTCGTAAATAATAATAATAATAATAATAATAATAATAATAATAAAATTTTGTTAAACTATAACATTTGAAACGATCCGACTGTGACACTGCCTATTTTGATAACTACACGATAATTTGATAATGGCTTCTTTTTCTTGGTATCTTTGTTTCGTTTTTTTTTTTTAGAACACTTTTACGTTCTTTAAATTTAATGTTAAGAAAAAATATAAAAAGAAAAAAAAATAAATTTAATAAAGTGCTCGTCAAAAAATATCGATTCTCTACGATGGGAGATTAGCACCGTAATTTAAAAAAGGACAATAATGTTGAGATTATCGACGAGAGGAACCACGAAAACACGCTCCGTCCATCATGGATTCAAAAAAAAAATGAAAGAAAATAAAAAAAAAAATAAAGAAAAATAACACGACTACTATCGACGTATATTAAAAATATGTAATTTCAGTTTTTGGAAATGATTGAAGGAAGAATTTTTGAAAACTGATATTTATTAAAATAGAAAATAGCGCTTTTTAATACGTAGGCACGCTAGCTAAAGATTTTCAAACTAGTCTACGCGATCGAATGATCTACGCGATTATAATATTACTAAAATATAAATAAAAATATAATAATATTGATAATAATGTGTTATCTGTAATAAAACGTGATTATATTAATATTGGATCATTCTAATAATAATAATTTCGTTTTTCAAATTGAATTCTTATTAGATCCAACCAAACGATAAATTTCAAAATCATTTTATTTTTAAGCAACAGATACTTCAAAAATAAAAAAATTAACCTTCTTGTGTTTCGATACGTCAAGTACTTTGTTTTTACCATCACATTAAAAATACAAAATCTAAGTCATCATTAACGTAATATATTTTGCTTTTACATTACCGTAAGAATAATAATGATTTCTGAAGGAGAATAAAATTTTATACTATTTACAAAGAGAGGATATTTTAAGTGAACGCTAGTGTTAAAAAATAGCTTTTCGAAATTTTATTCGGATAAATTGAATTTATCAAATTCTACCGTCCACGATTATTTAAAATGCCTTGGATTTTAAATTTGAAAAAAAAAATATCGTTTTTTCGTTACCATTGAAAAAATGAAATTACTTTCCGAATAATCTAATATAACATATTATTTAGCAAAATGTAACTTGCACGTTCGCCAACAAATAGAATTGAACAATTCAGAGATAATAATAATACCTACCTATTTATTTATCGCGATATTATCGATATATTATCGATTTATCGATATATTATATTTATAATTATAGTGTAAATATATATATATACATACATATATTATATTAAATATATATAAAAATATAGGTGCCATTTATGTGAACAATTATGTATGTACTTGAGTACAATTTAGTGTCCAAAGTTGTTTAAATCGTATAGGATTTCATGATTGAAAACAACTAAATAAATATAGAATAAAAAAAATTATATAACATTATATGTAAAGAAATTATATAACATTATGTGTATGCAGGGTGATTAAGCTAAAAATTTATTCAGTTTCTTGAAATACGCTTACGATGTAAACAATTACAAGGAAAATTATTCATAAATTTTTAGGTTATCTTGAGATCATCTTTACAAAATTGTTAATTAAATAATTGTTTCTGTTTGTAATGAAAATAAGAATTATTTTAATTATTTCTAAATTTGTAAAAAAAAAAAAGTTTTACAACATTATCTAAATTTTCGAATGAGTTTCGATTGTCGATAAAACTTCTAGCGTCATCTATCGATAAAATGTAAAACATAAGACTTAAATTTACCCCCTTGATAACAATATTCGTCGTCTACAGAATTTCCATAAAAATGATTTTGGTATTTTACATAAACCTTAAACTCTATTCCTATTTGATTTCTTTTTTATAATAAAATATGTCGAAGAATTGTCATGCGAAATAATTTAAAAAGAAAAAATAAAATATATTAATTAGACATTGTAAAAATATTTCATTGTACTTAAAAATAAAATATATACAAAAAAGAAAAACAGAAACATCATCCAAAGAAATTGCAAAAATTTTATTACAAATTTATATGTCACAAAAAAAATATACAAAAATAATACGAATAAAAGGACAAAGTAAGTATCACATTATATGTTATTGTCTATACTTTTCAATGTTTATTACCTAACAATTATTTAGAGATAAGTTAAATAGATGTTTGACAACATAAATAAGTTGAATATTATCATAATAATGCTAAACGAGAATATTTTTATATGACCTTGGAAACAAATGTTATACGCCATAGTATTTTAAAATAACAGAAGCATTTCTTTCCATATTAACATTTTTGCAAGCTAGACATTAACAACACGATATACCAAAAATGTTAATAGAAATAATTGAACCAAAAATAACGTTAATGTAAAGATTCGAAAAATTTAAACAATCGGTTATAAACAATTAAATGTGTTTTTGCCGTAATTGATCATGTGTTAAACGTAATAAAACAAAGTTTTCATCATGTGAATTAGTTCATTTTTAAGAGAAGACGGTTGAATATTGAAATTTTAACTTTCTCGTATTACATAGAAGGCGTTTTAATAATTAGGTTCCCTGTTAACCTCGAAAGTATTCAAAGAAAAATATAAATAAGAAGAAAAAGTATTACGAATCCACGAGTATAACGATGGAAACGTCAAATTTATCACCCACACTTAAACAAAGAAGGAAATTCAAAGGCATCAAAGAAACTAATATGAACAATCATCAGTACACATCATCCATTAATAATCATAACTCCGATCTATGTACAATAGGTAAAATTAGTACTTCTATTAATCAGAAAATTCAGACATTAAAGAACCGTTGTAAGGAGTCCATGGACAAGTGTTTCTTGCAAGAAGAAAAAATGGATATTATCGATTCAAACAATACCTCAAGGTATGATCATTTTTACAAATTTTATCTTTGCGATTTTACTTTTTTTATATAAATCTAATTTTATAAACTGTTTATTTCGTTTTTATTTTTATATTTCATTTTTTTCTTTCTTATCTTTATCATATTTTAACGTATTTTCTAGCGTTCGGAGAAACAATAATACTACGATGAATAAAACTATATTGAAAATTTTATATATTAATATATTCATCTTAACTGTCATTGGAATTTTCTTTCCGTAAGTCGAATCTATTAAAAATATATTACGTGGGTTGATATATCGTATGAATAGATTATAATTAATAATTATAACATATTATAATTAATATTATATATGTATTACACACGATATATTATTATAATATAAAGAAAAAATTTATGATATACAAAAATTAATAAATATTAATTTATATTATAGATTATTATTTTCAATATACTTGGATCACGCAAAATTAAACTTCGTATACATATCTGAAACGGTTTATTATTATCCTGAGATAAGTATTTTCTCTCAATGTCTGAACTTGATCTCCTTTTTTGGTAAGTTTTATATCTGTAAGATACAAATATTTTAATTCAACTAAAGTAATCTTATATTCTTACTTATTATAAGGGGGTCTTGGTTTATATCTGAGACATCTGATATTAGTTCAATTTATTCGAGATAGAGGAGAAAATATAATTGATAAAAATCTAAAACATTTGTCTAATATCTGTAGTACACTTATAGCGATAAGTATAAATGTAATTGGAAATTATCCGGTATATGGAATCACAAATATAATACACACAATCGGTGTAGCTTTATATTTATTTAGTGTCACCTGGTATTGCATTATTCAGGTTAGTATATGTGTTCATTTGTATTTTCAATAAATATTATTTTTAAATTTATTTAAATTATTACTTTGAATTTAGTTATTTTTTTTTTTTTAAACTTCACAAACAAATTTTACTTTAAATTAAATTCGACTTATAAAGATATATTTCCTTAGTTTTTTGAAAACGAAAAATATTTATCTTTAGAGTATTTTACAGTAGTTGTTATTTTAATTGCTTACTGAAATAAAAAATACTAAACACACAAAAGAAACAATAAAATTATCGCATTATAAGAGTAGCATCAATTATCATGTTTTTTTTCTTCTTATTATCTTCTTTTTATCTTTTTACAGACCAAGTTTACCAAAAAAATGATCGGTACTGTTTCCGATATTTACATTTATTACATACGAGTTACCTTAAACGTAATATTGTCAATATGTCTGCTTATGTTTTTAATACCTGGTCAAATTGCGGTACTACAATTCGAAGGTTTACAAATAATTGTTTAAAAAATCTGTATTATTATGCATTACTCGATCTATAGAAATATTATTCTTTTTTTATAGGTTCAGATAAGAGAAATTGGGGCCGAAATGATGGTGGTTGGTTGATGTACGTTTTAAGTGTTATAGGAGAATGGGGACATTCATTATTTTTCAGTATATTTATGGTTTCTTTAATTTATGAATTTCATGCGATACGTTTCGAAATGCCTGGTATTAAGGTAAATGTTTAATTTAAATAATTAAGCTATTATTCATTAGAATTATTATCAATAAAATCAATTATGTTGACAGATAACTTATTTAGACCAGAAAAAAATGAAGGAATTAAATTCTGAAATCGTACAAGACACGACTGTTCTTCAATAATAATCGATTTAATTATAATAACAAAATAAAATAATTAACATTAAAATTATTGACAATGAATGTGTAAATCAATTTCAATTAAAATTGTTCAAAATGTATTGTCATTGATGACATTTGTTATGCGAGTGCAAAATAATTTTCATTTCAATTTGTTTTATTTATTTATTTTAATTCGACGTTAATTTAAAATAAATAAAATATTATTCACAGATAAATAATAATGATCATTATTTACTTTAAACAATACTTTTGATTGATTTTGATAGTTTTTGGTGGATAAATCAATATAAAATTATTTCTATATACTTTTAACTAACAATGCAATTAATATATTAAGCATAGATTTAAAGAATAAATGATTGATAAAATTTACAAAAACAAATCGTTACACATCGAACGAGTTTCGCAACATTAACAATGAGATATTAATATATTAAAATAAAACTCAACATACGTTCAGTTTGAAACAGAAATATTTACCGCAGAACGGAAGTTCTCACCGGTAGTGTTTGCCTTTTCTGAACATAACCGGATAAGAATATGATAATAAACTTCATACGTTATATATTTGTCTCATACAAAAAAAAATAACGTCCAAATGTAGTCACAAGAATAAGCATTGAAATAGAACAAATTTAATCCGTACACATTGTTTGATAATAGTTAATTAAGAATCGAACGACGTGCAATAATTTATAAAAGAATGAAAAAATAAATAAAAATGTATTTTTTCTCTTTAATACGATATACCGAAATACAAAAGATTTTCGCATGTCAGTCGCTACGACTGTTTTTCTATTGACAGCTAATCAAAACAGATAATAGTGGCAAATAAAATAAAAATATGAATTTTAAAAAAAATTTTTTAAAAGTAATTTAGTTACTATGTTACATATCAATAAATTCCATGTAAAATTAATCTGTAAAACAGCAATAAAGATGTGATAGTAAAAAAATACAGAGGACGTATATTTACGCCTTTCGATTATATTGATGGATTTGTGAGAGCGTATTTATACGCCTTTCGAATATATTGATGGATTTGTGAGAGCGTATATATACGCCTTTAGCAGTCAAAGGGTTAAAATTATTAAAGATATTAAATTTCAAACGATTCAATTTAAATATTAAATTTACTAAAACGAACTGAAGAAAATATTTAAACTCAACGACACGAAACGTGAAATCAAATAATAATAAGAAAATGAAATTGATAGAAGTTGCGAAATGCAGTAGATCTTCGATTACAATATCTTTCACTCGATACTCGATTAATAACTGCATAGTAAGCGAAAGAAAACAAAAGAAAGTTAGAAAGGTGATATCTCAAAATAGGAGAAATCGTAGATTTGGTGTCGTGTGTAAAAAAAATAAAAAAAATAAACAAATCACCTCGGATTGTTAAGAAATTTTCACTTCAACAAAATCCCCATTTAAAAAATGCGATACCAACGAATACAAAGATGTATAGGGGGTTTTAAACGTCATCGCACAACGGCATTGGCAACGGCATTGACAACAGCATTGACAACAGCATTGAAACTACGTTTGTTTTCCTCGCTCTCACATCAGTGGCGCAGCTGCTATACGTGCGGCCCTTTTCCTTCTCCGACGCATCATCGATCGCTTGGACGCCCATAACCTCAGTGCTGTTTCGAACAAGCACACACGTCACACGAGCGCGATCTCGCCTATCCTTTTTGTTCCTTAAATATTTTTCAACAAAAAATAAACAAAATAAGGAAAAAAAAACCCCCATCCAACAGCACTTCGAGCAAACCTCTTAATTGAATCGAAAAATACGTCTTTGTGAACAAAATTATTGTTGTCATCCCAAGTACTCGCGATTATTATTAAAAGTGACAGGAAGAGAGAGAGATAGTGAGAGAGAAAAGTTCACTAACTATTCCTTCAACCCTCTTGTCCAATCCCTACCCCGTTTAATTTTTTTTTGTTTTTTTTTGTGTGGTATTCGATCATCATCGGAAATATTTTACCTGCAATAGTGAAACACAGTGTGGTTTACATATGTCAATGAAGTACGAACGTTATTCTGAATATATCAACTGCAATCCCTGTTTTTCAAGGTACATGTATAATAATACAATTTTTTTTTATAAATACTTGCTTCTCAAATTTCATTTCTATTACGTTTTACTCGCGTTAATTGTTAGTAATTGTTATTTTTAACCTTTTCTTCTTTTTCTTTTTATTATTTAATAAATAGTAGTAAAATGACGGGGGATGTAACGAGTGAGAAAAACCTCGTGGCCTTTTTCCCAAAGGATATTTTGAAATATTGTCCATGGTATCTGGCCAACGCCCCCGTGTGAAAAATTGCACGTTTCCTGCACTGCAGTTTGTTGATGAATTATTTCCTCTCTTGTACATATATATATATATATATACATACACGCGCCCACACATATAGCTACATATTCACAACCTTTATATAAATATATATGTATATATATACGTATAAATGTAGTTAAATCTCGTGATAATCGCAGGCGCACGTGTAGGAGCCATCATCGATTAGTAAAGTTTTCAAATAATTGTATGGTATACGTATGTTTCCCATATATACATAAATATATATGTATGTATAGGTGCACTCATGTGTTATGACGAGACAGTTAGGAATCCCAGAAAGCGCGGTAATACGATAAAGTATATATGGTTGAGTGAGAGGGTCGATGGCTACGTGGGGGATGACGTCGAAGGGTATAAAACGACGTCTCTCACTCACACAAATTTACTTCCCTTTTTTTCTTTTTAATATCTATATACCTATATACATGTATCATCCACCTGTCTCTCTTTATTTTACGCGATACGTGCTACGTTTTAAAAGCAGACGTATTCGTATACATATGACATAAAAAAAAAAAAGAAATGTATGGATTTTGCAGGAAGGTACAATATTTAACACACGTAAATTTTTAATACGTAAAAATGGATATTTGATAAATACGATTTTCGATTATATTTAAATTAAAAAATAAGTAATTTTTTTAATGTTAAGGTTATATATATATTTTTTTATTATAAATTGATTTATTTATTTATTTTAATAATATTGCTATATTTTGTGGTTAAATAAATTAGTATATTATAAAAAAAAGATTAAAGATTCAATTAAGATTAATTTAAAGTACAGCAAAAATTGATTGGATATTGAGCAGATGTATTGCATAATAAACCAAAAATATAAAATTCTAATGTTTTTTAGTTACTAATTTAATTATTGTTCTACGTGAAACAAATTACAAAACAGGTAACGTGCGATGATTATTTTATTTTTTTCTTAAATGTGTAACTCACATTACCATACACTTGAAATCAAAGTTGAACTAACATAGTATGTATATTGATTTATACGCTTATCTATTATTTATGTGTTTACAGATGGTAGATAGATAATGTGAAAGTATAAGCTGTTGGAATTGATGCAACGTCTTTTCAACAATCCAATTTATTCCTCCATAATTTCAACATGATCGTTCAGTATACTTAACGGAAATGACAAGATTATTACTGGCTTAAGAAACAGGCTTAGAAACTGTTAAGTCATAATCTCAAAGTAAGTTGAAACTATTATATTTAAAATTATGCAACACTTATACTTTTCTATAAACACAAATTTAACGTTAGAAATATTTTTATCTCATTCATATTTCAATATCAATTATTTAAAAAAATCTCAATTAATTAATTAACGTGCTAAACATTAACATAATTACTTGTATTTGTTTTATGTGAAAAAAAAAAGGAGAAAAAAAGGAAAATAGGAAATGGCAGTAAAGATTGGCGTTATGATCATTGGTCGAGATCGTCAAACGAGTTGAATGATCACTATAAAAACAAGTCTACCGGTGAAGAGAAGTGAAAAGAGGAAGGTGGTGGGGGTAAAGGAAAAAGCACGAATGATCTTATCTCGTCGTGAACTAGCGCATTTTCAGCGCACGAATCGACGAAAGATACTCCAAGAAAATTACGGTGATCGTCAACGTTCAAGGTTGTAGATAAGAAAAAAAGAATCGACGAATAATTGTGGTGGACCGATACGTTGATAATCATGGATAAAAACGATATCCTGGTTAATCTTCATTATTTACCTATCATACTATTCGTTTCCCTGCCTTCGGTATTCATAATCACGTGAGTTAATTATTTTTAATATTTTATTATATAATAATAGGAATTTAATTAAGGATCAAAGTGAATTTTCTTCGATTTTCATTTTAAATTAATTTGGTTTTCTTATTGAATGAGTTAAAGGAATATTTAATTAATTTAATATTACTTTATTTTTTCATAACATAATTTTATCCCGTATATAAAAATTATTAATTTATATATATCGAAATATAAATATATGAAATATTTATTTATTTCAATATTATTATAAATAATTAATTTTATTAAATAAATGTTAAGAATAATTATTTATTATTTGATTACTACTATATTTTTTGTGGCATAATTTTGTGTATAAAAAAAGAAATTATTTTATTTTATAAAAAGAATGTGTATAGAATAAAGAAAAGGTAAATTAATACCTTCTCAGTAGATTATCAAATAAAAACAAAACCAATTCCCATGAAGTTTAGTTCAACGGCAGAGTAAACAGAAAAAGTAACAAGATATATTTTATTTCTAGGTATATCATAGCTGTATTATCGGATCACGTAGAAGCAGGATTTCCTTACATCTCAGATGTGGCAACCTTAGCACCAGAAAGTTGTATATTCGCTCAATTTATGAACATGATCGCTGCGCTCAGTAAGTAAACCACATATCTAGACTTCGAAAGTATAGTACGTATGTATTTGTCGTAGTAAGAAGAAATAAAAAACCGTTTAGATTGTATTATCAAACGGATTTTATCATTCGCCCTGATTTACTTTCACAGTGTGTTTCGTCATCTACATAAGATATTCTCAAGTGAAAGAATGTACCAGCGCATTTCGTTTACAAGCATCTTTACCAAGATGGAATTATTGGGCCTTGATTCTTGGCCTAACGACTACCCTAGGTGTCTCAATTGTAGCTAACTTTCAAGAAACATCGGTCATTGTGGTACACATGATTGGTGCATTTTTATGTTTCGGTGGTGGCACCGCATATTTTTGGACACAGGTAATAAAAGTAATTCAAATTAGTATATTAAATTATTCTATACAAAATCTCATATATATTTAAATATGCATTAATATTTGTAATAATAAATCCTTTAATTATTTTTATTCATTTATTAGGCTGTTTGTTCATTCTACTTACATCCACTGGGATGTTCATTAAGAATGGCCCATCTACGAACAGCTTTATCAACATTTTGCACGGTCTGCTTCTTCGTCATATTCATCACCGGAGTTTTAGCAAGTCTGGCATATAAAGGTCAGCTTAAAACATTTATCAAATTTGTTGATGTGAATAGTATGAATTCAATGACAATAGTAAATCATAATGAATAAATCCTCTTTGATAATGAATTACCTCGTTGTAGGTACTAATCCTCAGAAATGGTACAAAGCTGACGGTGGTTGGGAACTTCACGTTACAAGTACTGTAACAGAATGGATTTGTGCAATCGCATTCTGTTTCTACATTTTGACGTTCACCGATGAATTTCGTGACATTAGGATGAGCCATCCAAAGGTGATACCTCATAAAAATTAAACGATTTAATTAATTACAAAAATAAATCATAGTCGAGTGAGTATTCAATAAATGATATTAATCCTATCAATAATCAGTGTTGAATCTCACTCGGCTAAAGTGATCCAAAAAAATTCAATAAAAACGTATTTGATGGCTCATAAAGTTAACACATCGTTTCAGATCGTATGCAACTTCAATCGATCAAGATCAAGCAACGAGGTTTTGAACGAAAGTCAAACTTCTCCATTGTACCAAGATCAAGATAGTCCAACAATCACCTGATCCCATAATGGCAGAGGTACCGGTGTATATGTAAACCTGCTTTCTCATTCGCCAGTTGATACACCTTGCCCTGGATATCGATACAGAGAAAACAGGGATGCGTTATTGGATGATGTCGCACCATTAATAGCAACGACACCACCTAACGAGAGAAGAACCGATGACCTCTGCCCGGTACAAATACACGTGCATGATTCAGCAATCAGAGAACGTCGTCGTCAAGGATTGGAAAAAGGAAAAGAACGTGAAGAAAAAAGTAATGAAACTCAAGAAAACGATTCTCATCGGTGGATCGACTTGGACGAGAACGTCCTTGACAGTTATATACTAATCGATGACGGTTGCGTTGAATCGGCAGTAATACATGAAGAAAAAAACTTTCCTGATTGCGACAATGACGTAGACCTCGACGATGAGGCTGGTAGTCACAGTAATTATAAGTTGAGTATACTAGCTAAACTACCTTGGATCAGACAGGTTGATTCTGATCATGATGATTCAACCATTTATCCACTTGCTAACAGCCATGGCAATGCTTACCAAGAGTCAAGCAGTCATAACGAATATTCAAGATTATATACCGAAATTTCAGCTAAAAAGGAAGCTGAAGATCGTCGTCGTCGTCGTTGTCATCATCAGGAAGACGGGGAATACGCCATAGCGAATAGTCATGGGGATAAAAATATGTTGGGTATTAGAGGACGTACTTGTAGCGAGAGATTAGAATCAGAACATCTTTCGTTGAGAAATCCTAAAGTTGACCTTATTAATTACGAAATAGCTAACAGTCATAGTAATTATCGTGTGTTTTATGATAGCCAAACTCAACATCAGGATATACAGTCTAATGAGTCGTGGAAAGATAAATTAGACAAAAATCAAGACTCTACTAACGAAGTTGAAGATAAAAACGAAAAATCAACGAATTCTCCTATATCGAACAAATTAGATAACAAGTCGGAAGACGCTACTTGTGACATAGAACAATGTCTGGTACAAATAGAAGAGAGTTTATTGAACATTGAACAAAATTTACTTCACGTTCAAGATTTAGATTTACCCGAATTAAGAAATCTTCTTTACAAGAGTCCAAGTATCGAGAGAAGTTTATATGAGATGCAGGATCTTCTTTATGCCGATAGCATCGTACCGGTTATAAAAAGAAACAAATCGTTGTCTCTGGAATCTGAGGAAGATGAAGACGAGGATGAAGAAGAGGACGAAGATGAAGAAGAAGAAGCCTGGGTCGAAGAAAAATTAACAATCAAGGATGACGACGACGAAGACGGTGACGCAAATCCTTATCCTTTCAATGGTGGTTCGAATGAAGAATCATCGGACACTGCTAATCAAGACGAAAACAATCCTCCTAAATCAATCGACGATCAAACGAGTAACGATTGGGTCAACGAAAACGTTGATCTCAAAAACGAAACCGTCGAATCAAATGTACCAATTGATACATCCAAAGCTGTCAATTTTGTTCTAAACAGTTTAGGAAAGACACCATCTAGACGTACAGTCATTGACGAAAATAAAGAAAATATTAGACTGTGTTGGTCAGAACCGGAAGATCCTACGGTCGATTATAATTTAAATAATTCCTGTTTGGAAAAGAAAATTCATTGTCAGGACAAGTGTCACACCAGGACTAATTCGCTCGATGAAAATTCATCTTTCAAGGATACAGAAGTTACAGATAAGTATACGAAAACTTCGTTGCAAAATATATTCTTCGAGCATAAAAGTAATCGATTATTGAAATCCTCGGACAAGGCCAAATCCGATGGTACTTTGCAAACTCGTCGTGACAGGTCGTCATCTTCCGGTAGAGGTGAACAAGGAAAGAAGAATAAAGAAAGAAGAAAAAGAAGATCTTCCAACGAAAATCGTCTTATCGGTTTTGACGAGAAAACCGAAGATTTTCGTAAGAAGATTGAAAGCATGGTGTCACATCGTAGATCAACTATTTCCACTTTGGATTATCATAGAAAAACAACAAAAACATCTACGGAATCAATTGACAGAGAAAGATCACGTTCTCGTGATAGATCACCTAGCAGATCCTCAAAAAGGATTTCTTCGTCTATGGAAAGAATTCACGAGAAGGATTCAGCTGGTGGTAAAAATTGTGAAAAGAAAAAAAGAAAAAAGGTTACGGGTAGATCGCAAAGTACATCGGACAATGCTTTGGTCCCAAGCAAGTTAATATCATTGTCCTTGTCTCTGTTATTGGCAGCACTTTTACAAGCAGTGAGATGTCTCACTGATCTCGTTGAAGATGCCTTTAGATCTGTCAGTTATGACAGAAGTGGCCTATTACAATAAGGACTTTCTCGAATTAACATACACTTGTATGGGGTTCCATTGTTTTACAAAATCTCACCATCGACATCTCAATAATCCACATTCTCTAGTTCCCTTAATTATAATCGTTAGAAAACTCCTTAGATTTATTAGAGATTAATCATTGTCATAATCATTATAACTTTCGTTTCATGAAATACATTCGATCGAGTAATCGCAATTTTTCATGATATCGATGAAATAATGTCTCGATGTTAAAATTGCTATTTCTTACGATACAACGAATAAGGGCTGAAATGGATTCGAGTGATATTTAAAGTACGAGTGAAATTCGATATTCATAATTGCCCTGATTTTCTTCATGAAAAAAAAAAACTACAAAATATATCATTGCGACATCTTACAGCGTTCGAGCAATATTTTATTTAATACGAACAAAATTCAATTTTTTATTTACACCAATCACAATTATGTCTTATCAAATATAATTGATTAATATTATTATTAGTTCATTTTCAAAATTAATGTTCTTGTCGTAATAAAAATTACTATGCTTTAGTAAATCATTGACAAATTATTCCATCAAATCATTACTCATCTCATGTAACATTTAAATTAATTTGTCAATGATTAAATCTTTACCATTAAATATTATCTAATAATGAAATAATTTACTTACCGATACATTAATTCTCTTACAAATAATTCATTAAAAATTAAATCAATAATAAAAAAAACAAAATATTGTTCAACGCTCTTAACTCTAATACACATTTCTGAAACAACGTGTGTTTACTTTATCATAATAATAATATCAAATGAAGAGACAACAAAAAATCAGAGAAAATAATCGATTCTAAAAATATCGAATCCTTCGTAAAAATAAAAAACGTTTCAAGTAATAGACTCGTATGTACATTTGGAATGACAAATACTTACAATTAGATATGCACACCACATATTTTTTAGATCTTTTATTTTTCTTTTAAATCTCTTCTCTATTTTTTTATTTGTATTTTATTATTTTTCATAATCTACGAGGCAAACTCTACCGTCTATGATCGCAATCGTCCCACAGCTACAGCTGCCTTCTGTGATAAACGCTACGCTTTTGAAATCTACGTAAATACATTTAAAATAAAAATAAAAAATTAAAGAATACACATTTTTCGGAAATCGAGTATCGAAATTCATCATTGTACGTCGAAGGAACGGATGTTTAATTTTTTTTCCTTATAGTATATATATATATGTACATAAATATATATATATATACATAATGCATGAAAGTAAGTACATACGTACGTATGTATATGTGTGTATGCATGCATGTATGATGGTATGGCCTAGATTCGACTTAGAACGTGAGCGAAACAAGTGTATAGAAAAGTTTCGATTGAGCATTCAACGTAACAAGGAATGCTAGAAAGGTGCTAGAAATAAAAAAGAAAAAAAGAATAAAGCCTAAAGTGGCTTTAAAAATGGCGTAATGCGAACAAAATTGCGATTCACTATGTTAAAGGAGAGTGACTTGTCTATTGTGAAACGTGTGAACATTCCTATATTCTTCCTTTTTTTCCTACGATAAAAAGAATAAAAATAAAAAGGAAAAAAAAATAAATAAAGTGAGAAAAAGAGTGAGAGAGTAGAATGAGAGTGCGAGTGAGAGTGAGAGAGAGAAAAAAAAATAGAAAAAGAGAGAGACTGTATAAGTTAACGAGAAACGATAAAGAAGGACAATAGAATGATGATGATTTATCGTACGAGCGTGATCAGTGACTATAGTAATTTCACATTATATATATATATGTATACATATATATATTGTGTGTGCATGTACGTTCAAAAGTGCCTAAATCATCGCGTATAATATACGAGGTGCAGTAACTATACCTAATTATTAATAATAACGAAGAAAAAAACAAATTCAACGCCTACTTAAAAACATACTTTAACAATAAGCTCCATTTTTCAAGATGTATCATTGCTGAAAAAAAAAGAAATAGAAGAAAAGAAAAATATTAAAAAAATGAAATAAAGAAAAATTGAACGAAAAAAAAAATAAAATAAATCAAACTCAAGGATAAAATAAATAATTAAACAAATAAATAAATAAATAAACGAGTAAAAATAAATTCTGTCATGCGTACTTTTATCAAATAAGACAGTCAAATAATATACGGGAAGAAGTGTAACTTGAAAGTCATGCATGTCGCGTCATGTAAGTATACAGATAAGAAGATCCGGTAGTTACAATTTTCTTTTATTTCGGTTTATTTTTACCTTCCTTCTCGCATAAATTCAATTTAATCAGACAAGATTCGTCTTCTTTAACCCTTTCGCTACGGTAGGCCTCGCCGCGAAGTACCTCGTCTAGAACGGAGCGCCGTACCGAAAGTGGGAACATTAAGCTCGCGCAGTCTTTAGCATTCGGAGCCTTTTGTCTCAAAAACGACTTTGTGACATTACTTTTAGAAACAAAATGATTTGTGTTCATAATTATGTGACTATAGTCTATGACTATAGTCACCCGTCGCGTATAGGTGGCATCGTGTGACGGGTGACTATAGTCACCCGTCGTGTGCGGGTGTCGTTTTGTGGCGGGTGACTATAGTCACCCGTCGTGTGCGGGTGTCGTTTTGTGGCGGGTGACTATAGTCACCCGTAGTAGTGAAAGGGTTAAACAGACGCGCCGCGCCGTTAATTATGAAAGTGTTCTATAAGTGGAGGACTAAAAATAGAAAAAAAAAAACAAAACAAAAAGAGGTAATTTTATCATTTACTTTTTTGCTATATTAAAATAAATTTTAATATAAAATAAATCATAAAATAAATGTATGTACATATCAAAAATAAAAAATAATTATGAAAGTGATACAAATGAAATAATATTCTCAACTAATTTTATATCATTTATTTTATATTAAAACCATCACACATTTCTATATTATAATATTATTAAAACAATTATATTTTTATAATATTAAACATAAGACTTATATTAATACATTTTCATAATTCCTTATTACGTATATACGTTAGTATTAGTATAGTAGAAAATATTCGTTTGAACTATCACGAAAGTGACGAGAGATTAGCCCGAGTAACAGCTGATACTTATTACCGTTTACTACCCAAAGATAGTACCAGTAAATTGTAGTCTCAGAATAAGAGAGAAAGCAGATGAAGGGAATTGAGTAGGGGGAACGGGATAGGATGACAGAAAGATAAAGATAGAGAGAAAGAGAGAGAGAGAGATATTCGAATCTCGATAAGATATGCCATTAGGTCCTATATCTTGTTGGTGTGACCTTGGAATACCAAAGTAAGCTTAAAGCAGGCAAGATAAGAGATAGGAAGAGAGAATGGAAGTGAATGTGAAAGGAGCAAGGGAGAAAGAGAATGAAAGGCGTAGTATACCGACAGCAAGACGAACGAGCAAGCCTAGAACTTGCACTAATAGAAAATGGATAATTGATTCCTGGCCCCCGTTGAATAGCGATCGCATATCACATCGATTATATGAATATTTCGTGTATAACAAGAAATTCGAACTAGGTTTTGATCATCCTAAACTTTACCATATATGATCAATAATTACGTGTATTGGATATATATGTAGGTTTAGGTATGTTGCGTGTGTGTGTATATATATATATTGGGGAACAGTTGGTAATTTCTCTAAAATAATTCCAATGGAATTCGAAGTAGTATGGTTAGCTCGGCTTTAAATGCACACATGTATAGAGAAACCACATAACTCTAGAGATATGTGTGTACGTATGTTTGCGTGTATGGCTAATACAGGCTCGTAAATTATCGTCGATTCTACGTTACTCTTACTGGAATATATCGAATTTCCTAATACGTGAATTTAACGCACTGGGATCCTATATATATATATATATATATATGTGTGTGTGTGTATATGTATGTATGTATGTATGAATGGGTGAGTGAGTAGATGTTAGGGTTGCTTTAATACATTTCCTAGCCTTTTCATCGTTTAATCATTCTGACAATGAGAGATAATCCAAATTTGATGATATCTATAGGATGACACATACATGTATGTGTTGGTTAGGATCCTAAGTGATTTGGAGGTTTAAATAGAAAAAGAGAGAAAATAAATTCAAATCGATTCGACAGGATTGAAGTGCCTTAAAGGAAAAACGGGATCGAGTGAAGATGCAGGTAAACTCAAAAGTCCTTTTCGTTTTATGCTATATGTACATATGTACAATATATAGGTATATGGGAAATAGTAGTTGTACAGCTTACTATGTTGCACTTCGGTATATAGTACTTTCTTACCCTTGAGTTTCCAAGTACTTTGAAAACAGAGAGAGAGAGGAAACTTCTCTCTGAGAAAGTTGCAATTTGCAAAGTACACTTCTAACTCGATTGCTAATTTTCCTTGAATTAAAGTCACGTCTTGTGCATTGAAGATAGTCGTTTGTTTTAATCGATAATAATTGTATAATATATTACTTATTAGAATTATTACATTCATTAATGGATGTAATTCGTTAAATAAATATTTAATATATTATATTTATATTTTATTATAAAATTATAATTTTTGTTTCTTTTCTTTTTGTAGAAGAATTGTTTTTTTTTTTTAAGAGGAAGAAGAAAAAGCAAAAAAAAAATAGAAATATTTATTCGATTAAATAGTCGAAAATAAAAAGTACAAACATTGATTTACACGTATATAAAGATTTTTCACGCATTTCAATATACATATTTTTTATTTACAGTTTGCAAACATATGATGGAGAAAAAAATACGTTGGTATAACGGTGTCAAATCGTTTTAAAATATTGAAAAAAAAAAGAACAGAATTTTTAAACTTTTTTGTATACTTAGATATAATTATTAAACCTAGAGAGAGAGAGAGAAAGTTTTCCAAAGGACTGCGACAAATCTATCAAGACTTTTCTCGATCTCTCTTTTTATATATTAGATTTTTAGACCACGCTATTGGCTCGTAATATCGACGGATTTTTCCGTCTCGCGTAAAGTTACGACGGCGATTCAATTTCAAACTTCTTCGTATATTTTACCTTCAACTCCCACGATTTTCAATATCTTTTCTATCTTTTTTTTAATTTTAAAAAACTCAATATTACTCTTTTCCCAAATTAAATATTGATATTAACAAATACTCGTGAACTTGGTCTCATTTTAATTAAACAAAAATTATTTTAACTTTTTAATACGAAATATCGTTCGAGATGTAATACAAAATTAATATTTAAAATTTAAAAATAATTAATACTTTGCTTATTTGAATAAAAATAATATAAACTTGTTATAAGTTGTAACGCGAATAATTTAATTAATTATTATATTTAATTACAATCACATTATTTATTATAATACACTAATAATCCAACCAAGGAAAGGTATTAACTAACATTTCAATTCATTAATTTTACAACAATAGATCTGTATTATTAATTATAATACAGTACATCTAACGTATCGATATTTACTTAATTTATTAAAAAATACAATAATCAATAATAATGCATATACTTAATACCAATTACTGATTCATCGATTCGTACGAAATATAATAAAATCCGATACTGCAAATCATATGAAATAATAAATATGCAATAACAAAACCAAATTTTTAATCAACATAAAAATTTCATGAATGATATGAAATTAGTATAAACAAATTAATAAAAAAAAGAACATTTAATACCAATATACATTCGTAAACGAGTTAATGAAAAAAAAGAAAGTCCTCCGTAGTTCTTACTGAACAATCACTATAATGAACACGCATAACTGTCACGCTCTGTGTTAAAACATTGGAAAATATCTAATTAAAAGCTTGAAACCATTAAGATAAAATAGATATATAATACAATATAATACATTACACACGCGTCAATCGTTTTTACATATTTAAATGAAACCAACGAGACATCTCGCTAAACATTAATTACAAAATCATTCGCATAAACGTTTATTACGACATACAGACTTTATTTCATTTCATGATCATTTATCATATTTTATTGGATTTACATTCGATCATCTGGATACCATTAATCATATTTTATTAAATTCTATCATTTCGATCGTACATTTCATTCAATTTCACCTACGCCAGATAATTTTCAACGTCAATATTATCATCATTATTATTTTCATTATTATTATTATTATTATTATTATTATTATTATTATTATTATTATTATTATTATATAGGTATGAGATATTAGATAGAAATGAAAATAAAGAAAACGGAAAATTCTTAACGAGAAGCAGTGCAAGGAAATCATCAACGTTAAAAAATATTTACGATTCGCATGAAAGGAGCTTTTAATCTTTCACCGTCGTCATTATTTTGATCTGAGAAAAAAACGTGTATTAACGATTGTTTTATATACATCAAGGCTGTAGATGAGCTCTTTGCTTCCTTTGTTGTTTACTTTTATGACGTCTGCTAGGTGTTTTACGACGACGTTTTAACGATAACTGTCAAGAAAATATAAATATCCGTATATTTGTATGTGGGTGTCTGTATATATATATATGCAAAAAATAATATTATCGTAATATATAATTAAATATATAAATAAATACAATATTAAAAATATGTAATACGAAACACCCTTTGTTTCAAAATATCTAGGCACAGCTACAGGGGTTATTTCAGTATGTTGAAATAAGACAAAAAAAAAAAGAAAAAAAGCATACACTTATACACCCAATATGACCTTGTTTACCTTATACCCGAATTTGTATTAAAACCACTCCTGAGTTTGTTCTCACATATTTGAAAACATCCTATATACGTAGAGACATATGTGCAAACAGAAAATAATATATGCTCCAGATTTTTATACAAGGACGTAACTTTAAAAAAAAAAAAGAGAAAAGAGAGAGAGAGAGAGAAAAAAAAAGAAAAGAAAGGAAGTATCAATCGTTTAAGAATGACAGAGGTCGCAGGTTTACGTGGCCAACCGTAAACTCGTCGTTTCTTCAAGCTTAATACTGAAATACGAGCTAGTTGGAAATAAAATGGGTTGCGAGTAGTAGTTTGCTCGAGGAAGTGAGAGAGGATAGTTCTCGAATAGATATCAACGTTTTTATTTTTAAGGTCAAACCTCGTTCGTATCGATCCAATACTAAACCAAGTAAAATAATACTTTCATACTATATATATATAGTATACGCAATTATATGTCGGATATTTTTTAAGGGAAACTTTTTACAAAAAAAAAAAAGAAAAAAAAAATAAAGAAATTTCTAATTGGAATAAACGTACGTGTAGATATACGTAAATGTTTGTATGTATTTGCGTGTATAGATTTCTTTGAAAGTTGCTACCACGCTCGGACAAGCTTTTTAATTTTCGAGATCATGTTCACCGACGTAAAAGAAACGTGAACGTTGAGATATATAATGCGTGGTCCAAATATACAAAGCGTAAGATATTTTTTTCCTCTGAGCCTGAAGTACAGCTCCCATTTGAAGAGGTACATACAAATATACATACCTTTATACCTAGAAATACACCTGCTGTCTGTTTGTGTGTATGTATGTGTTTACACGCTCGCAATATCAATGACGACAAAAAGGTAATGCGAAACATTCCTGTCTACTTTTTACTCGTAGTTTTTCTTATTCAACTTTTGTCATCATTCATTCCTTGTTTCTAATACGCAAGAGAAATAATAATAAATTATTTCAGTTTTTATTAATCTAATTATAATTAATGATTATATTTCCACTTTCATTAAATTTTTATATTTCATATATTGCATACATTCAGGAGCTTGAACATAAGTGTAAAAAAAAAGTTAACCAAAAGAAGTGTGTTTTAAAAAAACGTTCGTCATAAAAAATCATTGAAATATTGATAAAAAAAAAAGTAGATGTCATAATTAAAATAAATAAGTTGTTTAAAGTGCAATCGACTTATCGATATACGATATAATTTTTGAAGACTTTAATATTGATCATTATCGAATAAAACGAGTTTTAAATTGCGCACTTTTATTGGATACTTTATTCAAGTGTACATGCATGTATATATATCGTTATCAAAATTGGAGTTAATTGTAACGGCGGGTTTCGATTGCTATTGTACAAATGGTTTAAAAAAAAAAAAAAGGGGAAAAAAACAGGATGAATTTTCGTAGCCAAGGATTTTAATCCAATACGCTCATTAACGCTTGGTCGAGCTGCCACGAAGTAATTTAATTTCCTAACAAGCACGTAGTTTTTACCTACGCACCACTTTCTCGCTAACTTTCTCGACGAAAACAGAGACGATATAACGAATTTTTTTTGTTTTGTTTGTTTGTTTGAACAAAAATAAAAGAGAAAAAAATCTTTTGCAACGCTTCGATTTAAATTACTTTAAAATTTGGAAAATTCGCGAAATTGTAAAAATCCAAAGTTTTTTATTTACCAAAAACAATTTTCTATTTCGTCAGTTTTTGACAAAGTTTAATTACATTTAACTTACACCGAGGAGACAGGGGAAATAACGAAATTTATAGTTCGAAACATCCCATTGATTTTACTAAACGATAAAGATAATTTAAACTTGTACGAAAATGACTCGCATAAGATTAACGTGCTCCAAAGTATCATGATATACCTCTGACCAAAATTAGATTAGATCTTTACTCTTCGAGGAAACGATGAAGGAAGGTGAAGGGAGGAAGAGTGTAAGAGAAAAGTTTGGTCAAACTTTAAACTGGATGATCCTCCAAAACGATTCCATACAATTATACTTCGTGAAAACTTCAAATTGTTCCTAAATGAAATAATATAAACCCGTTGTTAAATTTAATCCGATAATCTTTCGAATAGAAATATAACGATTACGTGTGTGTGTGTGTGTGTATGCGTTTTTATTTTTTTTTTATTTTTTGTTATCGCAGGTAACAATTTCATTCGATAACTCATCGTAAAAATCGTGTGGTTTTTTTTTCTATCTTTTTGTTTTTTTCTCTTGTCATTTACATACATATTTATTCGAAATGGATTGGACGTCTATCAAAGCTTGTCAAATGTTATTATTTCGAATAAATGAAGATAAAAATAAAAAAAGGGAACAGGGGAGTAATAAAATCAAAGGTCGCAGTACATCATAGAGAGGGTTTTGACACTGTGAGTTAGCGAACACGATGGTACACTGGGATAGTAAGTGGATAGACAAAATTTGTGATATAAACGAACACGAGGAAAAAAAGAAAGAAATATATATATATATATGAAGAGAGAAAAAGATAAAAACTAATATATTTCGCAATATATTACTTCGTCGACTATGACGAGGACAAAACTGTCACGATAATACTAGAAGCGAAAAATATTCGTTGATTTTTTTCTTCAGAGAACTTTGATCCCTCTCGCTCACGCTCTAAGAGAGGAGAGGATTTTCTCGGATCTCGTGTGTGTCTGTGTGTGTGTGTTTCCATTTTTTGGTTTCTTTTCCAGTCTTAAAAATAACAGAACGTTGTCACTTTGTGAAGGATGATCGGTTGGAACGCTTATCGTGTTAAATTTATGTCACGAAATCCACTTTAATCTGACGAAAGAATAATAAGAAGAGTAGTAGACACTTTAAAATAATATTTCGCTTAAAGGAAAAAACTTTTTTCATATTTTCTTTCTTCAATAGATTATTTTCGAATCAATTGTTTTGTGGTTTTTAATTGAATCTTGACAATACTTGCTAACATTTGAAAATTAACTTATCGTAGAATAATTAAAAATAAAGACAAAATTGTGATATTTGTTTCATTCAATGAATTTATATTATACAAAATAAGGGAAAAATGTGATTAAGGTTAGTAAAAAAAATGTATAATGGAGTATCGATGCAAATGGCAAAAAAGAGTTCGTGCAATTTCAATCTGGAAATTACGAGATCCGAGATGTAACTCGTTCTGGTCGAACAATCGTTGAAATAATCGATTAATTTGTGAAAATAATTATACAAAATAAGCTCATTAGCAATCATGATATCGAAAAGAAATTAAACGTTGATCACAAAACAGTTAGGTAGAAGTTATTCGGAGAAGGTTCAATAAAATTTCGTTATCAAATTTTTGCGTAAAAATACAAATAAACTTTTACCCAAATGGCAAATATTTTCGTACTTTTTATTTTCTTTCTTTTTTTTTTTTTTTGTCCATAGATTTTAATTGACTCGTTGTTTAAAGGCAAATATCGTACGTGTTCCGTAATTAAATTCATTTTCAAGGATTGTAAAACGATATTTAATAATAGACCATTATT
Source organism: Polistes dominula (assembly GCF_001465965.1). The sequence goes on from NW_015148970.1 coordinate 3,464,400, forward strand.
TATTGCATTACCGACACACAATACACGCTGGCTTATTTCCAAGCAGAGTTCATTGTTGCGTGATTCCGTAATTAGGAGAATTTACGTGTAGATGAGTTTGTCGCGTTGAAAATTAGTCATATTATCGAATAATGCGAGAAACAACGTTGATGCAAACGAAGCATCATAAACGTGTATCGTATCTTCCAATGCAGCTGACAAACAAAATTCGAGAAATGGATATAAAGTGAGAAAGAGAGAGAAGGGAAATTGGTAATTAAAATCCTGTTGCATTAGACAAAAAATCAATACCGAGGTTAACATTATTTCAATGTAAAACGGGGGTAAATAAAAGAAGAAAATAATCAAAGAAATGTTTATAAATTAAACTGTTACACATTGTACATCGTATTTCGTGCATAAAAATTATTCATACAAATTAATTATTTCTTTAGTTTTTGTTAAAAAAAAAAAAAAAAAAAAAAAACAGAAAAATAAAAGCAAACAATAAATATTTAAATAATTAGTCAAGGTGAAACATCTTTAATTATTTCAATTAATGAATATTCTCGATCGTAAAAATATTAAGTAGAAATTATGACACGCTAACTTTTTCATATCATATCAATAAAGAAATAAAGTTAAAAGAAAAACGATGAAGCAGATACAATTAATTAAGAAGCGTTGAAACAGAAAAGCTTCGTTCTTTCGTAAAATCCATTTTACGCGAAATTTTTCTTACAATAAAATCGAAAAAAGAGGATAAAGAAAATCAGGAGCTTACTTCGTTGATCCTGTTTTACGAGTTGAGAAAAATAGACGAAGAAGAATTGAGAGTTGTCCGAGTTGAAAATGACTGTCCTGCGAAAAATGAGGTACTATAAGAAATATAAAAATTGTGAATGAGAAAGAGAGAGAGAGACAGAGAGAGAGAGAAGAAAGAAAGAGAAATAGAATGAAAGAGAGATAGGAGAGATACGATAACGTGTGAAATTCGTATAAAAAGAGAAAATGTAAAAAAGAAGAAGAGAGAGAGTGAGAGAGAGAGAGAATGAGAGTGAAACAAAAAAAAAGAGAAAAAGTATTTCACCGAGCAGAACACGAGATTGGAGTACACGAAAAGGAGGACGAGTCATGCCGGAAGCTAAAGGACTCGTTTCTTTCTATATATTTTTTTTTTCTTCTTCTTTTGTTATTTTTTTTTTGTTTTCTTTCTATTTTCTTCTCTTTTTTTTCCGTCTCTCCTTCTCTCTCTTTCCCTTCACTTTCCATTTGGTTTTCCGAAATACCTGTTTCCGTTAACTTACTCAACTTGACAAGATAGAAATACGATTTCTATCTTTCTACAAAGTTAATGTCAGAGGAAGTGTAATTTGTTGCACTTTTTACATTCGTTTGACAGTAAAGTGAGTTTATTTTTTAACCCCCCATCAGATAAAAATACAATAGAATTTATTGCGTTATAAAAATACTATTTATAATTAACTGAACAATTCTGTAGGCTTAGAAATCGAACGGAATATTTTAACGTTGTTAAATATTTCATTAAATTAATTTATGATATTCATATGATATTATATAACAATTCATACTAATAATAAATTAACAGTTCAATGAATAATTAACTAAATGACGTATTTCAGATATTATTCTAGGCCAAAGAGTTAAAGTGTAAAATCATCTATGACAAAGTTTGATATTTATGGAATATATTAAACTAATTAGAATAATAGTAAAAAATACTTTCTTGTTTCTTTTTTTTTTTTCTTCTTTATTAAAAACAAATACCGTAACAAGCTTAATACAGTAACTTTATAATTATTTTCTCAAAGAATTTAGCTACCGAGTTGAACCAAGAAGAAAATCAAAAAATGTAGCAAACTTTTCGTCAACTATTTTCCTCTATTTTCTTTTTTATTTTAATTTTCAAACATTCTTAAAAGTAGCCCGTATAAATTCTTCAATACTTTAATCTAGTTTTCATTTTCATCACAATTAAGAAACTTTTTCCCTAGATACACATACCTCCTATCTCCCTTTCATTCTTTCTTTTTTTACAACAGTTGATAAAAAAGAAAAAGAAAATAAATTTAGCAACAACAACTAACGCTTGTTTGAAAGTTCGCATAAATAGCTTAAAAATAAACGAATATTTCGTAGACCAAATTAAACTTCCACGAAATTGTTCGAATTGTTCAGTAATAAGCTTCGAAAAGCTTCGTTTCGTAAAAAAGAAAATAATTTTACTTGGAATAGGATAAAATGTACGAGGAAAGGGAAACTTCTCTTAAATGAGATGTTGAATGCAAGGATAAGAAATTAAAAAAAAAAAAAAAAATAATAAGAAAATAAGAAAAATGAACGTTACAAAAAATAAAAAAATAAAATACAAAAAAAAAGATAAAAAATAATTATGACAAGAACAGGGCATTTATTTTACACCGAGTGAACTTTTCCAACATTAGACGACAATAAGCACAGCAAAACCCGAAAAATTAAAGACTCGTACATAAAGCTAAAAAGGAAAAGGGAAAAATTACGAGAGAAGCATTGGATTTAATATAAATAATTCATTCCAGCCTCGTAACGATCAAACGTATCGATGATCCGAATTCCAATTGGAAAGCTTTAAATTTACAGTGCATAACAGAACGTTTGTACGTTCACATCAAAGCACATCCAATGAAATATGTATGCATATGTAAGATGATTACATCGAATAGTAAACGTGTAAGTATCGTATAACACACATTTATGCATGAATATGTGTATGTGTCTATACGTGAACATAAATGTATGTGCCTATGTGTAGATAGGTAAAAGAGAATCACGTTATAAATATATCAAACTAGATAAAAGTCATTTTTCATACGATAACGAATAATTTCGATATCAATAAATCATTTTTCTTTTTTTCAATTTTTATTCGAACTAATCGATAAAATAAACAAATCGTGAGCCGTATAAATTCTATTATCTATAATACGTTAGCCTTTCCTTTTATTTTTTTTTTTCTCGTATTTTTAATTCGACCTAAATTCAAATATAAGTTCTATTCGAAATTAGTTAGTTTTCTCGTAAAAGGAGAATAAAAGATAAAGAAATAGGAGAATCATCATGCTTTTAGTCATTAAATCATGAGACCATCTCTCATTTCTATCTTTCACTAAGGCAACCACGATAAAGGAATCTTTTGTCGACGAAATGAATTTATGCTTGAATCGCTAAGTTACTTTCTTTCTCCCTTTCTCATTCTCATTCTTATCTATTGTTCATCCTCGTTAAAATCGTTCCCTGATTCCATCGAACGAGATAAAATAAATGAAGTCTACAAATGTTCGCTAATAATATATGCTAAATGTAAACTTCAAACTAATTATCTTAATGATATTTTTCAATGAACAATTATTGAAATTACGCGAGAAAAAGAAAAGACAATTTTTTTTTTTTATATATAATCAATCAAATCGTATGATAAATATTTGTTTGAAGGATAATCACGAAGATTGAGTAAAAATTTTTCCATGCATAAAAACGAATCACAACAAGGTATTATTTTATTGATAAAAATATATCATCGTATTGAACATTCGTTTCCATTTCAATCGAGAATTAGCCTATGCTTTTATATTTGTTTTGTAAACATTTAATCTCGTTTTAACGTTTGATTTTAGTTAAAAAAAAAGAAAAAAAATAAATAGGATAAAGTGAAAAGAGCTATTTTATTTGTTCATCTCGGGAATGCATTACCAACGCTCAGAGAGAAATAGTAAGAGAAACAGAGAGAGAGAGAGAGAGAGAGAGGTTTGTGTCACAGTGATATGACAGCAAGAAATCATAGTTATTTTATTTTCCCAAGGATACAGGAAAAACAACGCTAACGTAATTTATCACAGCGGTTTCGTTTACGTCTCTTGTGCGACATACCAGAACAAGTTAGAGCTGACGCTTACATTTCACATTTTATTGTATACGAGTATACTATAAAAGATAGACAGAGAGAGAGAGGACGAGAGAGAAAGAGGGAGAGAATGCACCAAAAATAAATAACATACGAAAAGTAAAAATAAAGTGAGAGAAAGAATGACCAAAAAAAAAATCATCATAAATATGAAAATATGAATGGATCGGTAGGTGGCAACATTCAGTTATTTAATATTTAAAAAAAAAACAATGCATTTTTTATAATATATGAGAGGAAAATAAAAATAAAAAGTTAGTGGTAAAGAGGCGAATATAAAATTGGAAATTTTACAAAAAAAAAAAAGAAAAAAAGAAGAACAAGAAAAATGTTGAATAACGAATGGAAATGTGGTTGTCAAAATTCAAGCGTATAAAATGTAAAAGGAACTACCTGAATTCTATAATATATGAATATACCGCGTGAAAGATATAAAAATAAAAAGAAAGGAAAAGAGAGAGAGAGAGAGAGAGAGAAAAATAGAAGGTAAGCAAAAGTAAGAAACATAAAAAAAAAAGGAATATGAACTGAGTGACCAAACTCATGCGTATCAAATCTAAACAATGCATGCATTTTATTGAATACAAAAATAAAATACACCAAGATAGAAGATAATAGAATTATATAATAAATGAAAAAAAAAAATGAAAAAGAAAACTAGTAATATAAGTAAAAAGGGAAAAAATATAAAAAAAAAAATATAGAAAAAGGAATAGACCAAAAGGTGGCCACATTGAGGAATGTAAAATGTAAAAGAAAACCATCTGGTGCATTATTTTGCTATCTCAAGGGAGTCCGACTATACTAAAACCTATATTCCTTTTTTCTTTTTCACGTCTCTCTCTCTCTCTCTCTCTCTCTCTCTTTCTCTTTTTTTCTTTCTCTTTTTCTTCTTCTTCTTCTTCTTCTCTTGTATTCGTCGGACCAAACATCCATTTATTTTCCTTTACCTGCCACGTTTTCTACCAAACATGTATGTGTCTAGTTGCATTCGCTGAAATACTTATTGCCCTCTGTGCCACACACACCCACCCACCCCCAATCCCCCCCCCATTTTACCTCCTGCTTCTCCACAACTTCCTCGAATCGAGTATATTTCAGCAACAACAGTAGAAACTTCACGTATCTATATAAATCGCCAGGGGCGTATCAATTCTTCCTACGTCTTCTTGCTACAAAGATTTTGTTTTTTTTTTTTTACTTTCATTCGATAGCTAAAAATATCTTGGCTAAGTAAGACATTAAATAAATGTGTTTGCAAATATTTATATAATAGATTATCTACACCGATATGAAATATAAAAAGAAACAGTAAAAGAAAGAAGCAGGAAAACAAACGAATGTAGTAAGAAAGTATGCGAAATGTTCGAAAAAAAAAATCGAAATTTGATATTTCCTACTCTCTCTTTATAACACTTCCAAATTTTCTCTCTCCCTCTCTCTCTCTCTCTCTCTCTCTTATTTACTATCATTTTGTCTCAGGTAATGTATGAGAAAAGTTGACGATTTAATTGAATTCCCAAGCTCCGCCATTTGTTTTTAATTAAGGTTCAAATTAAATACATTCGTCCTAAGTCTCTTACGTCACTCAACTTGGTTATTGTTTTACGTATGTAAATACCACGTTATATTTACGTGCATTACATATCCGCAAACACATTAACAGACAAAAGTTTCAAATCTTTACGTTAATTTCCGTGAAACAGAGTAGTATATTTATAAGAAAAAGAAAAAATAAATGCTTTTAAAGTAACCACAGTAGATTTATTGTTCAGCAAAATCTTATACAAGTAGTACGGTTTTATATTTCATATTATTTTCCTTTTTTTTTTTTTTTTTAATCAAGAAACGAATATTTTTCTTCCATACAAAAAAAAAAAGTAAATTACCTTTACTTTTAACGACATAGTCCAAACGTGTTCCGGACATCTTGGTGATTATATTTTTCAAACGTTTTTTAATTGAAAATACTTTTTCACGTGGTATGTAAAAATCTTTAAAAAAAAAATGGTCGTCTCATTAGGAAAAATTCATTCCGAGTATTGTCTAGAATGTAATGCGCAGAAACTATACGAGAATATTATATGAATCCAAAAAAATATTGAATTCTCGAGAAAGATAATTAAACTTTAGTAATATTTGATATAATAATATGATAAATAGAATATATTCCGAAATTTAATGGAAAATCGGCAAAAGATTACAAACTTTTGGTCAATATTGTATATATTCACGTAGTAGACATATATTTTCATTTCAATTTTCCTTCTCTTTAGTTTCCAATGGTTTTCAATGGAGCGTATAGAACATTTGAAATTAAGGATCGAGCTTCGTGGTAATCTTACTGGCTGCAGCCGACAGACACATAGATGTAGCACTCTCTTCTATTTGCGCTCGTCTCACTGAAGAAGAATGATGAAATGCAGAGAAAGAGAAAGAGGAAGAGAAAGAAAAAAGAAAGACAGACAGATCTATATATATATGTATAGACGAAACGTAAGAGATAGTAAGAACATGTTTTCAAGGTATCTAAGCGAAGTAACAGGGTAAAAGTGTCATCTCTGAAACAGCTGCGAGCCGATTTCTAGGTACACGTACACCTGCTATTCTTTTCTAAAACAACATCTTTTTTGCATTAAGGATATAGTAAAATTAAAAAAAGACAAAAATTGTAGAAAATTATATGGACCGTTTTATTTTGAAAGTGGTGTAAGTCCACTTTCTTTTGTTTCGAGAAAAGTAAAGATTAGTATATCAATGATTATTCAATTTCTCTTACCGACCATATTTTAAATTGTACAAAATATGGGCATTTTTTAAGTGGACTTACACCACTTTCAAAATAAACGGTCCATATATTGTAAAAAAAATCATTTAATTTTTGCAAATGACAAGCATCAAAAATGTTTCCACTTTTGAATTTAGAATAATATTAAATGGATTTGTTGATGATTATGGGATTTTTTCTGAAATGTTTTTAAATAAACGTATAAATTGAAGAATACCAGTGACGTATGATTAATTAGATTTATAATTTTAAATAACATTACTTTGGTTCGATATTTTGTACCTTTAGCATTATCTTCTGAAAAACAAGCTTTTTTTCATTTAATTAATCCTGTATAATTTATTACGGATAGTAATTTTTTTATGACTTACAAAGTTTTAATTAGTTGCGTTTACCGATATCTAATTTTACTCCAAACCTAGAAATATGGATTTAATATTTTAGTCCAGTTCTAAGAAATGACGACCAAATAAATATATTTACGTGACATTTATTCGTGATCATGTAAAACGTTTTTTGAACTTTAAATATGTAAAAATTGTCTAAGAAACACAATATTAATAATAATTTACTTTCATATCTACAAATTGCAATATAACTCGTTTACAATTGAGAAAACAAAATGTTCCTATCGCATAAACTCTAACAAATTATACTATTATATAACATGAATAAAAATAATTTTAAATTTGTGAACAAAAATTATACGACACGTGAAGGAATTAATTAAAAAGAATAAAAAAAAAAAAAATAAGAAACTTGTAATTTGTTAAGATCTAAAGTTGAATCGCTAAATAAGAAAAATAAAAAAAAAATTAAATAAAATAGAAATGAAATGAAATGAAAAGGGAGAAAGAAAAAAAAAAGAAGAAAAAAGAAAAACGTATGAGAGGGATCAATTAATAGAAAAGAGAAGGAAGAGGAGAAAAGAAATCGATCGGAAGCGAGAATAGTACACTACTGCATCCACCATTATTTCTCTTCTCTTCTCGGCGTAACTCGGCCCACTTCTTCCAACCCCCCCNCGTTATCCTCACAACCCTTTTTCTCCTTTCGCGTCAACCAACTCCCACAGACCACCTCCTAGTTTCAACCTCTTTCTCTTCTATCTTCCTATAGTCCTATAAAATCTCACCGAGTTCACTAGAAGGATACCTTCTTTCTCATAGCCGATCACTAAGAGATAGACTCACTATAAATCTTTTTCTTTCCTATAACGATCTACTATCATTCCTTGAAGATATTTTTAAAAGAAATTCACCCTCTCTCTCTCTCTCTATACCATTTTTATTACTTAACACATTCTCTTCTTTTCATTATATATATTGTATACATTATATTAGAAGCTTTCAAACTAATAAGTATTACTAACTATTATTTCAAATTTATATTGAAAATATTTATAATTTCAAATTTTCTGTCAGAGACATTTTTTCTAAGATCGAATATTTAATCCAGGTGACTGATCTCTTCAATTTTTATTCATAATTTATTTTAATTCGTTACATTACATTTTAAACATTTTTTTTTCACGACCAAGGTAATTTAAATTAATGGACTTTACAAATTTATGATAATTTGATATTTTGACAAATTTTTCGATGATCCAACGATGATTAAAGTGACTGGATTATAAATTTTATTTTTACATGTATTATTTAATGTTTTTAAAATTTGCCATACCTTCAATCGCTCAAATAATTCAATTTATCAATGTTTTCTCACACATTTCTTTTCTTTTGTTTTCTTTTTTCAAAGTTTTATATATAATTAACTTAGATGTACTATTACAACTAATCATTTTGACTGACCTGGTAGAAACAAGTTTTCATTAATTAATTATCGGTAGTTTCTACTCTTAACATTTTCCGATACTTGAACAATTAATCAGGATCCATTTTAAAATTCTACAAACTTGCGTCATTTGTTATTTTGTTCTATATTTTTTTTTTCTTTTTATTTAGAAACAAATTTCTATACGATATCAATCTACTTTCTCTCTCGTTTGCATTTTTGCAATATGCATACATATACGTATTCGGTAAGTGGGTTTCCGTATCGGAAAGGATATAAACGTGTCGGAAGAAGAACATACGTGACACGTTGATTCTCCTAACGTACAAACTCGAATATAGGTTTAATCGAAAATTACGTTCACATGTACGTATATGTGTGTAGTTAAGAGAGAATACGTGCTTGTTTTATCAATCCACGTAAAATCTTTTATGAAAGCGGCCAATAGTTATAATTTCGATAGATTAACATGTTGAAGTATAGTTCGTTTCCCCTGAACAATTTTAAATAAAAACTTTCAATATAATAATTCAACAAATGTAAAAAGTCATTTCTATTCCACTATCGTATTTACGTGCTCTAAAGAATTTAGGAATCATTAATAAAAGTTAACTTTAATATAAAGTTAGTATCCCTTTTAACAGATTTCACGTGATGGTTTTAAAAATATCGATCATGAATTACGTTCAAACGATCGTGTCTATATAAAAAGAATCATATTCTCTTTGAGATCCCATTTAAAAAGAGAATCATAGTGCATACGAAAAGTATATCAAATTACTAGCGTTATACGAAATACATGGGAATATTAAATAAAAGAAATTAATGAATAAAATTTGAAACTACAAAAAATTCTCAAACTTTTAATTAAATCATACTTACATTTGTTATTTTATAATAATTAAATTATGTATACATGTGTTAGAAAAACTTATATTAATGTAATAAAAAAATATGTAATATTATAAGGATAAAATATCTTTTTAAATCATTAAAAAATAATTACGTATAAAAACTTCTCGCATGAATTCAATTTATAATTTTTTGATTTTATGATGATTGAATAAGGTAAAATTGTTGATAATCCTTATAGTAATGTACCGTAAAATTATTACAATTTATTATTAAAAAAAATATATATATATATATAAATGTCACGTACAAGTTTTTCATATTTACTCGAAATAAATCGTAATACCATTTTTAAGAAATAAGAAGAATTTAATGTGTCAGATTAGAACTACCATTATGATCGATACTCGGTAATAATGAGAAAAAATTAGAAAAAAAGAAAAAGAAGAATGGGATAAAAAGAGATAGCACAGAAGAAGGTAAAGAAAGTATGCTCGTAAATTTAAAAGAAAATTGCTCTTCCCACTGGCTTCTTCTACTTTTTCTTCTTCTTCTTCTTCTTCTTCTTCTTCATCGCGCGAGCAAAAATACTAATGACGGTTATTTCGTAGTGGTAGAAAGAAAGTAAAGGAAAGTAGTATAACTTAACGACAAATCAAGCCTTGAGAGTAACGAAAAACTCAACATTTCTATGATAAGCAATATTTTTTTTCTTTTTATTCGAACATTTATTTTTTGTTTTTTTTTTTTTATCTTAACATTAATTCGTATTTATGAAACAAGTGAAGAAGCTTCTTTCAAGTTCAAATATATACATTCAGAATAATTTCAATTGTCAACTTTTTTTAAAAATTAACTTCTCGAATTGTCGAGATAAATCAAATTTCGATATGTTTGATTATATTTTTTGATAAATATTTCATTGTTCAAACATTTGTTTCCTTATACGAATATTACATAAATTTACACATGAATATACATATATGTACAATTTTCATGTACCTCGAATCTTAAAATAAAAAAAAAAAAGAGGAAAAAGAAAAATTACAATTTTTCAATCGTTCTTTGTTACAGCTCGTCAACAATCGATAATCAATGTTCCGATAGCTTTGTGGCCATCATCGCGAGACTCGTTTTAATGGAAAAGTAAAGGTACAAACACGAGACACGGTATTTACCTTCGATTTATTTATTTTTTCTTTTTTTTTTTTTTTTTTTTTTTATTTCATCTTCTCGACACACAAAATCGACCTTTCGAAGAAATGGCAACGAAACAAAAACAAACAAAATAAGATGAAATGTAATATAGACAAAATTTCAGCCTTTTAAACGAAACTATTTGATTTTGATCATTTCGATCATATTTTCTCATCTTTTTTTTTTTTTTTTCTTCTAATCACACATAATTTTCGTTTAGGTAACATCAAAAATGCGAAACGTGCCATATCCGAAATATGTTCGATCTAGTAAAATCAATAAACTTTCGTTCTCCAGTATTTGCAGAAAACACGGAATACCACGAGTGGTTTATTTGCATTTCACTTTTTTCTTTTTTTTTTTTCTTTCTTCCTTTTTCGCGTCTATGAAAATAAACAATTTTAAATGGTTCCAGTCAAATGCACGTCGCGTGGGACTAACACGAGTCGTTATTTACCTTTACCCTATCCTTTTTTTTCCTCGTTCACCTAAAAATAAACAGTTTTAAACGGTTTTTTAACTTACAATGAAATACTCTTTTAAAGTTTCTATTTCATTTTCTTTTTCTTGTTTTTGACACTTCCTTGAACTTCGAGATGACATTCTATTTGGAAAAACGTGATGAAGAAAATAATGTAAAATAATGAAAATATCAATTAAATATTTACAATTATAATTTCAAAGTATAAAATTAATGTTGTAAATTGTATTAATAAGATATTATTATTATTATTAGATTATATTTTTCTTATATTTTATTTATGTTATAAATTTATTACTATATTTACGATTTTTCCACAAGATTTCGAAAAAAACTTTTCGATAACTCTTCATGTCAACATTTTTCTCTCACTACAATTCTTCCTTCCTTATTCCCTGATGGCTCGATATCAAAGTTTCCTTACCGAGAATCTTTTATATATATATATATATATATGTAGAATATATTTATATAAGGTCAACATCAAAAAGAATAGAACCAGATTAAATTTCGTAGGCTTTTATAATAAAATTAAAAATAATCATTTTCAGAGTACCATAAAGAGAAACAATTTATTTTATCAACATTATCAATCCTCTCATTTCAACCCTCTGTATTTTTAAAAAGCATATTAAGCTAATTAATTTTATTTCATCTAAAAAAAAAAAAAAGAAAAGAAAAACTAAAATTAGATTAAAAAATTCATACAAAGCATAAAATAATATAAAAACTGTTGAAAATAATAATTTAATTGTTTCATCAAACAATAATTGTGTTTTTATATATAAATAATATTAGGCTTGCTCTATGTGAGTTAAAATTTAAAGTAAAATAAATTATACAGAAAGGAGTATTTAATAATTAAAAACGTTAAATTTGGTATTTAAATAATATACGATGAGATATGAATTATAATTTAACAAACGATTAGCTTAAAAATGAATTAATAATTAAAATAATATAATGAATTTTAAGAACTACCCTGTAGAAACAAAAATCTATTTCTTTGTAAGAAATTGATAGTCCTTCGAATAAGAATAGAACGAAAATGGTACAAGAGTATAAAAACAAAAAGAAGAAAATAGAATAATAGTTGGAGTATAATGGAATAGGTTCGATTGATTCGTAGAACAAGGGGTACCATTCCGTACCGGTAATTTGATATTCTAAGACTCGCGAGAATAGCAATAAGAAGTGTAGCACGTAGCAGCAACAGGGAACACTTGGAGGGTTGAAACGAGTATTATCGTTTAATGACACGAGATATTGATACTTCCGAAAATTGTTAAGTACAATATTTTCTTAACGTTACGATTCGATCAAATGGCTGAACAATATTATTCAATTTGTGTGTATGTGTGTATATACATCTGAGGAATGAGTTTTCTTCTTTTATTTTTTTTTTTTTTAATTTTCTTTTCCTTTTGAAAAGAAATAATATTCTCCATAAGATTTCGCAAACGTTGTAAGATAAATGAAGGATCTTTCGTGTATCAAAAGAAGACCAGACACCCCTTACCTTATTTATCATCGTGTACGAGGGTGGTTAACAAATCTTTCACTATAAGATAACCAACCATGACACGAAAAGAAAAATGTTTAAACGTTTTTTCTTTTCTTTTCTTTTCTTTTCTTTTCTTTTCTTCTCTCATCCTTTTGTTTTCTTCTTATTCTTCTTTTTCTTCTTGTTTTGATTAAATCCTTTGATCTTTATGAAAATATAATATAAAAATGAAACTTAAACGTTGTCGTGACCATTAATCCAACTTTCAATTTTCTTTCCAACCAGACAAGAATACAAATATAAATAAAATAACTGGTATTTACTCTCAAAACGTTAATTACATGCTCTTTCACGTTTGTTTGCTAACCGAAGATGCATGAATTTCCAACTACCCTTTCTAAACCTCGTAAATTTTCTCTACAAGCACCATATTCGTTATGCATAGTTGCATGACTAAAGGTATGTATACACATATATGCATACATTTAAAATAAAGTTAAATATATACTATTAAAAATAACTCGTGTTCTTTATAATAAGATCTAACAAAAGATGAAAAATAAAAGTAAACGTCAATTTCGCTTAGGGAGTTTAAATGAAACAACGAACATTGAAATTTGTTTTGTCTCTGTAGACAAAAAAAAATTCAGAGCTTTTTTTTTTCAATGAAACAATAATGACTACCTTTTATTCTTCCTTCCTTTCTTTCTTTCATCCGTTTATTTTCTTTTCTTTTTATTATTTCAGTCAACGTAGTACAAACTGTTGTTTTTGAAACTAGAAAAAAAAAAAAGAAAACAAAAAAAGAGACAAATTCGTCGTAACACACAAAGATACAAGTGACCCATTGAATATTTGATCGGGCAAAATCCTTTCTGTTGTTAAAGAGACATAGAATAGAAGACAGAGTAGTACTACTTGTTTAATAGAAAATACCCTTGAGAGGACTCTCTCTCTGTAATTGTAGCATGATTAACCAGTAGACCACGATTGTGTCAAACTCTGGTGGTTGGTTCCCTTCGGTCGGCTTAATCAAGGGTGCTACCGCATATCCAGGCTCAATTTATGGGAACAAGCTAATTCAATTGCTAGAGAACATCACGAGATAGGAACGTTGATTTCCAATCAAGTATCTTCAAATAATACAAATACGCATTTCAATGAATTTCGAATTTAGTGAACACATGTGAACAATATTCGATAACTCCTACATCAATTGCAGATTACAACAAAATATATTCGCAAATTGAAGGAAAAAAGATAATGAAGAATTTAACAAAAATAACCCCTAGTAGCACAAAATATTGAAAAATATTGAATACATGTGTATTTAATATTACAAAGAGATTTAATGTCTTGAATCTTGAAAATTGAATCTCTTTTTAATATTAAATACACATGTATTCAATATTTTTCAATATTTTGTGCTACTAGGGACGTTTCTTCGATACTACTTTCACATTGTAACTAACAAATATTATAATTACGTGAAATAAATGACAAAAAAAAAATATTGAACATCATCTTTTAAAAGGTGTTCACGTCGTAGTCGATAAAAATAATTTTTACGAAGATGAATAACAAAAAATATTGAACATCAAATATCGTTCGAACGGGTTTTCTTGTGTTACGTCGAAGAAAAATAAATTCGTAAATTGACTGAATGACACGAAGATGAAGTATGATAAAAAAAAGGAAAAAAATAAAACATTATTGAACGTTGTTTTTGAAACGGGTGTAAAAGCCTTATAACTATAACAAAAATAAATTCAACGAAGATGAATGACGTAAAATATTGATCATCATTTTTGAAACAAGATTTTCACGTAGTACCTAACAAAAATAAATTCTACGAAGATGAAGCATAAGAAAAAAAAAAACAAAATCTATCCAATATTATTTTCGAAATGGTGTACACACCGCTTCTTATAGCTAAGAAAAGTAAATTTTGCAAACTGAACGAAGATAGAAAATAATGAAGAAGAGAAGAAGAAGAAGAAGAAAATGCTATTTAACATGATTTTCGAAACGGTGCTCATCTTAATAGAATTTTGCAAAAAAAAAAAAAAAATTCAAATCCCGATAAATCGATGGGAAGAACCACGACGATGACGACGACGACGACAACCATCTTGAAAGCCATCCGCTTATCTTGAGAGGAGGAAATTAAAAAAAAAAAAAAAAGAGAAAAATAAAAAGAAAGAGAAAGAGAGAGAGGGAGAGAGAAATATTAAAAGGAAAGTAAAAAAAAATGGAAGAAAAAATGAGAAGGTAAACATCCACGATAAAGTTCATCGTATTCGTGAAAGGGAAGATAAATAAAAGAAAAACAAAGAATGCGTAAAACGTCTTCTACATGGAAAAAAAGAGAAAGAGAGAGAGAGAGAGAGAGACAGACAGACAGACAGAAAGTGAGAGAGAAAAAAAACCGAAGAAAGGAACTCTTTTGTTGACTTTTTCTTCCTTTTTGTCAAGACTCACCCTTTGCAAAACAACAAAGGGGGATGACGAACGCGAGTTGTGACAAAATGGAAACACTATGAAAAAAGTTAAAAAATAAAATAAGAAAAACAAAATATAATATAAAAAAAAGAAAAAGAGGAAAAAGAAGAAGAAGAAGAAGAAGAAGAAGAAAATATGAGTAAATGCTACGTGAAAAGAAAACATGTATAGACACATTAAATCCTTTTTGTAATTGGTGAGTTTGTTGTGTTTTTGTTTCAATTATTTTTTATTTTATTTTATCATATTTTTATTTTATAATCCCAAGGTAATACTCGTTTTATAAGCGTTCTACTCTTTACACGTTTACATGCATATACACACTCACACACATATATTTATATTACGTATTCCTAAGATACATAGATAGATAGATGTGTATATTGTACATCCCTTAAGTCGTGACTTTGCTCTTATCAACCCATTAGCTGTTCAAGATGAAAATATAGGTAAAGAAGGAGAGAGACAGAGAGAGAGAGAGAGAGAGATAAAGAGAGAAAGTGAGAAGGAGAAAGGAAGCTATTCTAGCTAGGAACTAAGAGACATACTCCCAGGACTACGCCTGCGCGTTAGTTTTATTGATCAAACCAAACCTACCTTCAGTATATTTCGAACCATCGAATCAGCCAGATCGGACACCATGGAATATGAGAGACACTTATTTTTCACCAATAGTTTGTCCATTAGACGAAAGAAAAGAAGAAGAAAAACAAAAGGAAAAATGTTTACTTAACCACATCTTTTACTCGTCTCTATCATCATCTATTATCTTTTTTATTTTTATTTTTTTTTTCTTCTTCTTCTATATCCGTTCATCTTACACCATCTTATTTTTTTTTTTTTTTAATCACAATTATTTGCTCGAATGGAAAAAAAAAAGAGAAAGAAAAACGTAGGAAAGGAAAAGGGACACGAGCACGTTAATTAAAATGTTCCTAGGGATTTTTTTTAAATATAATTTAACGAGTACAATTTACGTACGTATGTATGAGTTCAATGTATGAATGTACGCGCTAATAGTTGAAAAATGAACTTCTCTTAATTGGGAATCCAAATTTGATGAAATTATTTCTTTTTAGATTCATTAGGACTCCCCCTCCGCCCTCCGTTACTCGTTTTGAACGACGTGCTTTTACATTCGAGCTTAATTTAAGGGAAAAAAAAGAAAAAAAGAAAAAAAAATAGATTCGTGTTTCTTTAACGTAACGACGAGAGAAAGAGAAAAAAAAAACTAAAGGAATCTTCTTCTTCCCTTTTACCTTTTCTTCATTTTCTTTTTATTTTTTTTTGTTCGGTTTAGTCAATTCGTCTAGTTATTTAAGTAAAGAGTATTGAAAAGCTCGTAGCATCGTTGAATTTAATCGTTTTTATCTAAGCACGAAAGATACACGGGAGCATACATACATTCACAAACACACGCACAAAACACGCTCGCTTTTTTATATGTATATATATGTATATATGTACGTATATGTAATAAATCAATGTCCGTTAACTCGAATTGCTTTTCTACTTTTCGAGCTTCATTAGCACGATCTCTCGTGAACACTACGAGTAGCATTCATCACATCTTTTTTTTTTTTCTTTTTTCATATTCATGTATATGTGTGTGCACAATATCTGTGTGTGTGTACCTTTTATCTTTAATTGTAAGTGTAACTACGGAAACTAGTAGTACGTAGTACTTTTTAATCTCGAAAATATCTGACAATGAATGCCTTTTGAAAGTTTCAGATGATGTTACCTTTGCTACTGAAAACCACAATGAAGATACGGAAAATTAAGGTATCCCGTTTATTTTTGTTGTTTCTATTTTTACCTATCCTTTTCTTTTTTTCTTTTTTTTTTTTTTTTTTTTTTGTTACTCGATAGTTTTTACGAGTCAGTTTTTACTGTTAAAAGTGAAGCTAGAAGAGAGAAAACTTCGCCTTGTAAGAAATTTAATCCTCCCTAGTCGTTCGAAGATTATCGTTTATATAAAAGTACCATTTTTACGCTCGAAGAAATTGTAAAGAGGACAAAATAAAACTAATAATAATAATAATAATAATAATAAATAATACGACTCGTCTGAAACACTTAAGATCGTTAAAATTGTTTTACGATTGATTAAGATTTCAAATAGGCTTTTCACGATTGCGATTATCTTTTTTTTTGTAATTCAAGTTCTCTTTTTCTATAATATATTTCAGAGCTTTTTTTTTTACGTGTATTTAGAAACAAATAAATTAGAAAAATTATGTATACATACCTACAAACTTTAAAAAGTTAAGAAAATATCAAAATATAAAAATTTGAATGTGTGATAAATTAAAGTATAAGTGAGGTAGGAAACAGAGAGGCGTCACACATCACGAATAGAGGAACGATTGGCATTGCGTAGGACGAATTTCCGGTATTCCTGAGTCCTGCCAATTACTCGCATTCTCGACAATGTTCTACTCGAGAACGGCCTTCGTGGCATTGTAATTACCAAATTGGATCGATGAATAATGAAGAACAGAGAGTAAGAGAGAGATAGATAAATAGATAGAGAGAACGAGAGCGAGAGAGAGAGAGAAAATCAAATAACAGAATCTTTGACAGTAGATAACGACAAACAATTATTGATAAAACAATCGATTTTGTATCCTTTTTCTATTATCTTTCTTTTTCGTTCATTGAAACGAATAAAGCTTAGGAAGGTAAAAGAAAATGGTAGAATTAGGATCAATGTTGAAACCGTTCAAGATCATGGTACGATAATTGAAATAACTCGAAAAGATATCGAGTACTGATTCGAACCCCGGAGAAAAGAAATAGAAAAGGAAAAAGAAGAAGAAGAAAAAAAAATTAAAATAGCAATTCAATTCCATTAACTGCGTATTGTAGCTATTATAAAGAGAAAAAGATTGATATATTATTAAATAAAAATCATTATCGATTTGATAAATCCATAACGTAATTGAAAAGTAAAAAAAAGTCATACCTTTTCTATATCCCGAAGAGAGAAAGAAGAATTAAACGTGAAATAAATCGCGATATAAAGTTTTATAAGATATATATATATATAAAAAGATAATAATATTAACAAGAGATTAGAAAAATAAATTAAACGAATTGGTTAAATGGAATAAACTCGTTAAAATCAATCGTCCGGATGAGTTACACGTAAAGTCGTGTTATAATTCAAGTCTCACTTCAACTAGTTTATTCCCTTAACAAATATGATTTAGCCGGAAGGAAGATGCAAGGTTGCAAGCAGATTGATTATTAATATGGCTGTAATGGACCAAGGGGAAGAGTAAATTGCCATCTGTCGTAACCAAGCGCATAGGAACGTTATTTCATGGTGATATGCCAAGATGAGAAATCTTTTTTTACGCTGTTTTTTTTTCCTCCTTCTTTAATAATCCTTATTTTTTAATCTTCATGTCACGTTATTTGTGGAGTAGAAAATATTTTTCTTTCAGATCATACGCGTACACCATCTTGGATAATCCGATTAATTTTATATGATAAAAATATCAAATCTTATGTGTATACCTCTACAGAAGCTTTCAACTACGTTCTTACATGTATTACCTTTCGTCAAGGACATCTTGTTAAATGAGTTTAATGATCTATCTAGGTGGTATCAAAATACTTAATATAGATCATTGCAAGGATGTATAAAGGGTTGCATAACTACAGGCTCTGATAAAAACTCTTCAGAATATAATCTCATTTGAAATTATATATATATATATATATATATATATATATATTTAGTTTTAATTAATTTCACTTTGAAAAAGATAAGAGATAAGAAAAGAAGACTCGTAAATTACTTCTAATTATATCCTTTTGGGATACCCGAGCAACAGATTACTTCTTGCAATTTTAACAAACCAAATGATACGAGAAGATAAGAAAGATTCTTTCGTTGAGAAGAATTAATCGAATTTAGTTCCAATCGTTTTCCGAAGACAAGCTTGTTAAGTCAGAACCAACGACATCTAGACTTTTTAACCAAACTCTCATCCATGAACATGCATATCATAGTATGCGTGTTAATCACTTTTATTTCTTTTCTCCAAGTAAAAATACACTCGATTGATAAACTCACTCACCTCGATAAAAATATATCATTTTTATTTTAACATTGCTTTTTACGATATTGTAATTATCGTTCTTAAGGTCTTTCAGCACGCAGAAGATACACGAGAGCTTTGCTTATATAATCGGTTTAAAAATATAAACGAGCGGAGCCGCCCTACGGCACTCAACCCTTTACGAGCAACAAGCAACTTTACTTCCCCTTACGGTGAAACAAATTAGAAACAGCAGCTGCACGACCTTAAAACTCCTATTACAATTCTCCCTATCATACTATTTTCTTTTTCTTTTTCTTTTTTTTTCTTTTTTTGCAAGTAATTAATTAATGTAAAAAATTTCTTTCTCTTTATCACGAAAAAAAGAAGAAAAATACTTGTTTTATTTATGATCAATAAAAAAGATATAACGATACCCGATATACCACAAATTTGGAAGAGTCATTAGATAAAGGATATAAATCATTAGACAAGGAGGACTCTCTTAAGTAGAACACTCCTAGTCCTATATAGTCAAGGGTAGCCTTTTCAACATTTTCTAAAGCCTCGACCTTCTATATTATTTAAAGTGTTTAACTCTTACACTGAGAAACCTACCGTGTCATTAAATGGCCCAATTTCGGTACTCGTTTTCCCTTTGCCTTTGCTCCACATATTTTTGCATTTTTCTACTTGTATAGTTCCTTTTTTTTTTTTTTTGATACATAAAAGGAAACATACAAAATATATTCACGTATTTGAAATTACAATTTCGCATTAAAAAAACAATTTTACGAAATATTACTGACGCGCGTTTACGTTTGATGATGATTTATTTTGATATTCTCAATGTTTTCTTTTTTTCTTCCTATGTCTGTCTCTTTCTTTCTCCCTTTTAACGAGCATCCGAGATTTATCTTCGTGAAAAAAAAAAAAGTTATAATATAGAGCAGGGATGACCGTCGTAAACGTGATTTTATCGTCACATTTACCCAAGAATAGCTAGTAGAGAAAGTTCAGTTATTTGGATAGGACAGATGTGAGGAATATATTCGGAAAAAAGTAAGAGAATAAAGAAAGAAATTGTTCGAGTAAAAAGTCAAGCACACTTTCATTTCACGCACGTACCATCTTTTTTATTTTATTCTTTTTTTTATTTTTTTTTTTTTAATTTTTTTTTGTTTTTTATCATTCGATTTTTATATGTGTTCGTATATATATATATATATATGTGTGTGTATCTGTTTTTATGTATATATGTATATATATAATATATATACTTATACATTTACAATATTTCAATATTGTCGCATTAATGTGACAGATTGTTTCTTGTATCTTTTGTTATCTTACGAACTACCTCTATAACACCTTTTTAATGTTTTTTTTTTTTTTCTAAAATCCTTTTGATCATAGCGAAAGAAAAGAAATCCACATTGTTTTGTATATTATTTTTATAAATATTGTTACAATATAATATATAATATAATTATTGTGAATAATTGCTTTATAAATATTTGTAATTTTTTGTTTTGTTGAAAACGAAAATTGTGACGTAAGGATAGGTAATCTTTTTTTTCTTCTTCAAAAGACCCTTTCCTAAAAACCCAATTTCTTTTCTTTTCGCGATGAACGAAAGAACGTTAGAAGATCTAATCTACGAAGTAGAGCCTCTATAACAAACGTAAAAGAACAAGAAAGATAGAAAAGCTCGATAGCATTAAATTTGTACCCCCTTCTATCGTCTTTTCATCGATGTTTACGAGCTTTCCAAGCTTCACCTAAGAAGTGAACTTTCGATACATATTGGATTATCATTTTTGTTCTCTTTTACTTTTTTACATATACATAGAAGTACTACATATATATATGTAAACGCGCGTGTATATATGTGTCTCTCTATATATATATATATATATATATATATGTGTGTGTGTGTGTATGTAGATAAAGCCTACGTACATATACAATATTTACATGAGTTGAATTTTAATGCATGCTAATTTATAATTGAATGATAATACGATGCGTGTTAACACATACGTTGATTTTAAATTAGTTCATCCGGATCAATGAGTTTAATTTAGAAAAATATTGTAACAGACGTATATGTGTGATTTTTATTTTATTTAAAAATCATTTTATTTCAAATAATATAATACGAATAAAAATATATATTTATTATTTATATTTTATATACGTGAGAGTTGATTGAAAAGTTTTGTATCTCTCGAAACATTTTTCATTTCTATTTTTAAATAAAAGTTAGTTTAATCGGAAAAAATATGGTTTCTATACGTTAGGTTTAAAACTTTTTAACTCAGTCACGTATATGTGTGTAGGCTCAAATTAAAAAAAAAAGATTTTTATACATGTGTCAATTGTACTTTTTATTGTTAATAATTTTATTTTAAATATAATAATACAAATAATAATGTGTCTATTATACATATATATATAATTACACTCACGCGCGATAAATTCGATATTACAACTCTAAGGACATTTTAATTTTAATTTTCCTGTTCTTTTACGCCGTAAATTTGTATCTCGTTATAATATGTATAACGTATATAATTACTTTTTATTTATTCGTATCACGTAATAGTGATTACGACTTATGATTTCACCAAATTGTAAAGGAGAGAATCATTTGGGGATTTTAAAGGATCGAAAAATGTTATGAGGAATAACGATTTTATTATTTTTTAATTTTTTAATCGATCATTCATTCGTTCGATCATATTCATAGAGACTCGAGTTTCTCCTTTTTTTTTTGTTTTTGGTTTATTTATTTAATTTATTTTTTGTACGAAGACGAGATTTTAGCACCCTCTACGAGATCAGTTTTGACTAATTACAAACTAAAACAACATTCATTAACGTTCTACATTTATATTCTACAAAAAATGGATAAATAAAAAGAACAAAAGAAAAAATTAACATATTTATGAAAGTATTGAAAAAAAAATGACGATATAAGAGAACGGGTTGAAAAATTTTGTAACTTTACAACAAAAATTTCCATTTTTATTGGATAAAAATGAGTTCGAACAGCAATAAAATGTATATTTACGTTAGACTCAAAACTTTTCAACTCAACCCCAATTATATTTATATTTCTAATATTTTCTTTTCTTTCCATAATAATTAAAAAATTATTCAATCGCATACATGTTTACATTCTGTTTTGCTTACAGATACATCTTAACACCAGCACCCTTGTTTTTACGTTTTAAAAGGAAATTAAACGAAAAATGAGACTCTCTCTATCTCACTTATTATTATATACGATAATAATTAATCTTCATTAATCTTACGAACAATAATATAACTTGTTTTTGTAAAATATGTATATGTGTTTTAATTGTATAAGTATTTATGTTTGTATGTGTTTGTGTGTGTGTATTTCAGAGAAATGCACGTATCATCCATGTATAATGTAAATGAAGAAGGATAAATTTGAGGGAGGAAAAAGATAAACCGTTTCAAACGGTTTTCCTAATAAATCACCATCGTCCCTCAACAGCTTATGATACACCATGCAAGTTGTACGATTAACTTAATGCCATACTCTAGATCCTCGTTTCTGTTGTTCTCTCTCTTTCTCTCTCTATAAATTCGAATAGACTCGAAACGTTATTCCAACTCCAAGCTTTCTATATTTATAAGGTATAATTCGGTGATAACAGCGGTTGGTATAATTTTCCAATTGTCTATGTATGTAGAAGGATAGTGAACGAGAAGGAGGAGGAGGATGAGGATGAGGAGGACAAGGGGGAAAGGTAAATATAGTTCACGAAGATATTCCCTCTAGTCAAGATTCAATGCATGATAATGAATGATAATATCACGCGTGTTCTAACATGCGTACATTGTAAATTAGATCATTCGGATCAATGAGCTTTGTTTACGAAAATACTTTAATGTCATTGCTATTTTGTTTGATATAATTTCATATCAAACATAAACAAGTTTGACATGTTTAATTATATTGTTTTTCGTTTTACAATTTTCTTTATATTTTAATATTTTAAAATCATCTTTTTACGTATGTGTATGTTAGAACGTGTTGAAATTTTTATTAACCAAATTCGACGATCAATAAATTCGATTAAATAATATTCGTTTGAGAAAATAAAAATAATAAAAATGATATGTGTATTACGATAGACGTTGATTATGTAAAAAAAAAAAACAAATTCAATTATCGATAAATATTAATTTACTTTTAATATGGTGCACGTGGATTTTATCAAATATATTCGAGAGTCGATAAGATTTATTAAATGAAATACTAGAAAATAATATAAATGAATAAAATCATCTTTAATAAAATTATTTGACATTTATTTTGTTAATATCATATTTATTCAATCTATTAAATTAGATAAATAATAAACATAAAAATAGAAAAGAATTATCGCGCAAAAACCGATTAACAAAGCATTTAATCGAGAAACGATAAAGAAACGTGCACGTTTTTTTTTTTTTTATATGAAATGTAGGTAAATATAGGAAAATAAAAAAGCTTGACTTAAGTCAGCTTTGGTTGACGTTCGAGTTGCATTAAGATAAATCTTTTTCAACGAGGATTCACTATCTTTCACTCTCTTTCCTCTTTTATACTTTCATTTAAAAAGGGTTTATATATATATATATATTTTTTTACACTTAAAATAGATATATATATATATGTATCGAATATGGATTATTATCGAGAAAATCTAAAGCGTGAAACCATAAAGAGAGATCATAGTGTTTTGAGTGTTATGTTTTTTGAAAGGAAAAGAAACGAGGAGATGATATTCGATTAAACTTTGCTACTTCGTTGGTGTCGCGAAACGACACATTTGGGAAAAGGAAAATGACACTGAGAATGAGAGTAAAAGAAAGACATAAAGAGTTGAAAGAGAACAAATAAAAAAAGATGAGAGAAAGAAAGAAAAGATTGTGGCTTTCGATATATTCTCGATGTAATGACACTTTTATTTTCTCCTTTACAAATAAAACGCATCCCCTCAGTTCCACCCTCCCCACCCACACGATATAAAACCAACACAAACGTTGGTTCTTTGTGTTCTTTTTTTTTTTTATTTTTTTAAACATTTCTTTTTTTTTTTTTTTTTAAATCCTTTTCGATATATGCATAATATTTTATATCAACGTAACTTGGATACTTGAATGAAAAACACAATACTGGATAGTTCGATTGTACCTCATCAAATCTCTCAAATTTTAAAGCATGAAATCATTATTGTAATACAAAAGCATGAATATTAAAGTATTGTTCGTAATTCCAACCGATTGATTCGCTTAAATGTCCATTAATAATTTTCATTTTGTGTAATTATATATTTCATTTATATCTGTGTAATTATAATTATGACAATAAATTAAGACAGCACAATTAAGTGAATTAATTTTATGACTTATTTTATAATATAATACTAATAATTTTTAATATAAAATAAATCATATAATTAATTGTTTTCAATTGCTTAATTTAATCCACTGTCATAATTATTTATATATATATATATATAACATATTTTATATTATTTTATTTATATCATAATTCATAAAAATTAATATTGAATAAAATTTGATACATTTAACATGATTAATAACAACATTTTAAACAAGTACTGCTCGTATAAATTACACAAAACAACGAGATATATAATAAATTTTTAAACAAACCAGTATAACAAACTTTGTTCTTCAAGAAGAAAAATATCTATATAAAAGAACTTTCATGTACTATATCTGATATAAATAATTGATTATATTTTCCATAATATAATCTCAAAATCCAGTTTAAGCCTGTTGATCTTAGGAGATTGATTTAGTTATTCTACGTTCATGAATAGAAATTGTTCCTTGACCCAGCCTCCTTCGATATATCATCCAACGTATAAGTCTAATTTTACGTCTCCGATGGAAGAACGTAATAAACAATTTCATCGATCATCGATGTTAATCAATGACTAGAATAACTCGAATGAACACGAATCTCATTAACACAAACCTTTACGAAGTATTTGTATCACTTGTTTGTTTGATTCGTATTTAATAAATCATTGTAATATAACAGTTGTGATTAATCATCTTGCTTGCTTTTAATCACGAAAGAGAAAGAGAAAATATAGAAATACACGTTTGTAACTTGAATTATTTAAACAAATTTTGTCAATTTAACATATTACTCCATCATATTTGATCCAATATGTGTGTATGTATACATGTGTGTATGTGGAGGTTGAAGGGGACGTGAAAGGTGAGGTGGGTGTACAGATATTAGGTTTTCTATTTTCAATGATTCTTTGGAACATTTGTACAACATACAGATAAAAGATATCGAATCTATTCTCGATTGATGCGTCTCATTTAAAAAAAGTAACAGAGAAAACCAATATGAACTTCTATATTTGTCCCACGCGATTTCACACAAGTCGATGTTTATCGATGATAGAAGAATGAAAAAAATATACATGTGGATGAGAAAATATTTCTGAGAAAAACGTTCAAGAGTATCAGATTTTTAACTTTTTATACTATTCTTTCTACCGCAAAAGTGAAACACGGTCACGTTCTATACGAAAAGAAAATAAGAATAAAAAATGAAAAATAAAAATGTAGTTTCACATTTCAAAAGAATTTTACTCAACAATAAACACATTAAAAACTTTACTGGAGTTTTCTACAAACTTTCATATATTAAATACATTATTTAAATATTTCAATTAAAAGAAGTAAAGAAAATGAGTATGTTTGTTATAAACAAATGAAAATCCTATATTCTACTTATATACATTTCTTTCAATTCAAAGTATAATTCAATGTTTGTACATTATTTAAATATTTCATAAAAGAATTGAGATATAACGAGTATGTTGTTTGTTGTTAACAAATAGAACATTTTCTATAAGAGTAAATATCTTTTACAGAATTATCTTAAAGTATGGTCTTCTCTTATTTTTTTTTTTTTTTTTTTCTTTCGAAAATGTTCTATTTTACGACGAAAACGACGACGGCGAACAGAGTTTAACCTGTTTTTACATTATCTATCACGTTTATACTCTAAAGAGAAAAGAATAAGGGAGAAGGAACATCTTTTATAGTATTTTTAAAAGCGTATCATACATTATATATAATGACAGAAAGTTTTACTCGTCTATTTAAGAAATACAAGGAACGTTCATTGTTTCAAAGTGCTGATCGTAAAAATACGAAGAAACTGTCCTTAAAACTCGACTAAAAATTATTTCCAGATAAATCGAACATCTCTATCCTCGCAATTATTAAAATAATAATAATAATAATAATTTGTTCTTTTAACTTTTCATTTCTTTTTTAAAGTCAGAAATAAAATGTGTCTTTTTGAGAAATATTAAAGAACATTCATTGATAAAAAATGATATTCGTAAGGAACAAACAAATTGGGTGCTAAAATTCAAATAAAAATTAATTTCAAATAAATGGAAAATCTTTTCTCACAATTTATTATAAAAATAATAATAATAAATTCTGTCTATAATTCCTTTTCAGAAATAAAACGTTTTCTTCGAGAAAGGCAAGGAACATTCATCGATAATAACTGGTATTCGTAAAGAACGAAGAAAGACTATCCTGAGATTCGAGTAAAAATTAGTTTCAGATAAATCGAACGTCTTTTCTCGCAATTATTATCGTAATAATAATAATAATAATAATAATAATAATAATAATAATAATAATAATAATAATAATTTCTTCTTTTAACTTTTGTTCTTTGATTTCTTTGTTATTGGAGATAAAACGTGTCCTAGAAGAAATGCAAGAAACATTGCATTTTTATATTGTTAAATGTGATGATTGAAAAAAATGGAGAAACTGTCCTGAAACTCGAATAAAAATGATTTTCAGATAAATCGAATTTACATTCATCATCGCAATTATTATAATAATAACAATTATTTCTTTTGTAATCATTCTATTCGATAAAAATAAACAAGAATGATGAAATACTTAAAGGAAAAACTATAAAGATTATTGAAATCTATTTGGCCGCAGACATTACGATCAGAAATAATGTTCTCCTTGAATTGGATAATAACGATAAAACGTTGAACGTTTTTAAGGGTTTTATTTTATCCAAGGGTACAAATGGAAGAGGAAGGCTATTCGAAATAGGACACATAAGAGTAAGTACTCGTATTTACGTACACATATATGTACAATAAGAAAAAATAAGAATTGTTCAATTAAAAAATATCATATCGAAATAAAGCAATTGATATTATAGAATATAATTTTATATAATTATATCTAAAATTTAAATATATGGATATAACTTCATTTAAAAAATTCTCGAGAGAAGAAACTAGAAATCTCGGTATATTTATGTGTGTGTGTGTGTGTGCGTGTTGGCCCCTTTTATTTTTATTTATATATTCCGAATAATCCGAAGGTTTTATCATGTATATAGGTATTCAGTACGAAAACGAGGGAAAAGGAAATAAATAAATCAAAGAGTCAATGCACGAATTCAATAAAATTGTCAAAATGTTTCAAAAGATTTTTTTAGATCGTGTTTTCATGGATCAACATATTTTTATTGTTAATTGTACGATATGAATAATAATGCATATTATTATTTATGTATCTATTTATTTATATATGGTATATAGATAAGAATAATTTTGCAACTTCATTATTATTATTATTATTTATTTTGAAAATGTCTAATAATCTTTCAGAGAAAGGATTTTACAGGTAGTAGCGAGATCGGCTAACTTTTTTTATTTCGTTGTTTCAATTTCGCCTACTGTGAGGAACAAAGTTCGAGTCTTTTGTTTTCTCCAGATTTCTGTTTGTTTTTTTTTTTTCTTTTTTCTTATTTTTTATTTCTTTTAATATCGAAGATGTCATATGACGAATATTTATTTATTATATAATATATATATATTTATAAAATAATATAATCGTTTACACGATCTTTCTAATAGCAATTTTTACTTGCTTTCTTTTTTTCTTTCTTTAGCTTTAAACTTTCTTCTTTTCTTAGAATTGAATATTTGAAAAATTTCATTTCTCTCTACGTGTGTTTATTATTTGTATATTTTTCTTTTGTAAATCTAATGTTTAATCCTCTAAAGACGAAAAATAATAAATAAATTCTATATTATTATATAAGCAGACGAAAAATATGTAGGCGCATTTATTGAAAATCTACTAAAGCGTCATTTTCTAATATTATTTTATATTTGTATTTTTTTACGTCTCAAAATAATAAAAAATTAATATAAAAATTAATTCAAATATTCTTCGATATAATACACGATCTTGTGTATTTTAATTTAAAAAATTATTCTACGTGTGTATATTAAATTTAATAATAAATCATCATCTTGAGATTCTATTAATTAATATTTTTATTTTTCCATTTTCTTTGTCTCGAAATGAAAAAAATAAGATGAAAACACATAGTTTCTCGTAAAAGAAATTTGTCTATCCTCTTTCCCAATTCCATTTACACCCCACATAATAAAAAAAAGAAGAACAAAGAAATAGAATCTCCTTTATCTTACTCCCCTTCCATTCGTTTTTTCTTCCAATCACACGATTGAATTGAATAATTATCATCGTGCCAAAAAAAGTAAATGACCAAAGGGTAAAATTAACAACTAAAAAATATCTTTTATCCTTTTTTCGTTTTAGGACAGTTTCTCGATCATTAATCGAATCCCATTGTATCAATCAGTAGAACGTAAGTGAAAAATCCTAAAAAATATCCTATTGGATTGCATCGACGTTGCATTGTCTTCTAATAGAATCGAAATAAAAATTCTTCGTTCAACGATCGTAAATTCGTTTCTTAATAAAATCAATAGAGAACATTCATGACTCTACGAATTTATTTTATTTATTTTGATTTTCACGAAAAAAAAGAGCATTATTACCACCTACGTATGTATATTTATGTATGCACGTGTATATAAGTATGTATGTGTATATATGTATGTATGTATGTATTTTAATTTGTATATATTTTAAATGCATTTTCTTATTTTATTATTTTTCAAAGATTCCAAAGAGAGTAAACAACGAATATTGATAAGAAATGACATCATTTCTACTCTCTTCATCGTCGAGCTTTGATCTTATTTTAAGTACTATTATTATTATTATTACTATTATTATTATTATTATTATTATTATTATTATTATTATATTCTTTTTTATTTTTATGTATTTATTTCTCTTGTTTTTTATTTTTTTTTTTTTAATTTTTTTGGTTTTTCTTTTCTTTTCTTTTCTTTTTTGTTATTATTATATATTTAATCTCTTGTACTCTCTGGTAATTACTGTGTATGTACTTAGGACAAAATAATCTCTACCGGTAGTTCCGTACGATCTTCTCGGCAAGAATCCATCCATCTTGGAGTTCATCAATCAGTAACTATATCCGTCCCAGGAGTGTGCATACTTTCTATTCTGTGCAGCCTGGAAAAATCTCCTTCAATGAACGATCGTCAATGATGAAGAAGTTTATGGAGGAAGTCTTCGCGAGAAGAAAAAGAAGAAGAAGAAGTAGAAGTAGAAGTAGAAGATGTAGAAGTAGAGGAATAAGAATAAGATGAAGAATAAGAATCGATATTATCACGTCGTTTGATCGAGGTTGAACGTCCCAGAGGTTGGCTGACACGACGTCATCGTTCTTTCGAAAAGTAACATCGGCATTCCATCCTTCCTTCCTTCCTTCCTTATTTTCTTTCATTCTTTATTTCTTACTTTATTTCCTCATCGTAATCGAATGAAGTTGAAAAATTCGATCGAGTACTGTTACCCTGCGAGCATCATAAATTAATCGCGATTTATTTAATCGCGTATGAAGACGAATTCGTTGTAATGATTCCAACGTGTCTCCTCAAAATCAACCCCTGCTTTGTACAATTCAAAATTGCCACCAGCCGTGCTAGAACCGCAGCTACCAGCTAACTTAAAGCCTTGCTCTTGAAGCATGTCAAAGGCCTGTTCGATAAAATTATGCTTCAAGAAAAATCTGGAAGTATAGCGATCCGACAAACCATGATTAGGATCACGGCTTTCATTCAATGTCTCCCCGAAGACATCTCTGCATAATGCCACGCGACCGCACACGAGAATCCTTGATATTTTACGGAAGTTAACTTCGGTTAGACCTTCCCGACCAAATGCAAAACTTCCTCGATAGCCAATAGTTATGCATCCAGGTGTTCGTTTCCTGCAGGTCGATGATCCTGCAACGTCTTCGATCTTTTCATCAATGATCTGTATCAAATTAGCTAAACCATAATAATCCGCTTCATTTCTCAATCTCTCACATTCTTTCAATCCTTCCGGTAATACGATAATCTCATCGCGAAGATAATCGAGGATATAACGAAATAGATTACCGTCGCGATCGAAAAAATATTTACCAGATGAATCCTTTGGAATAGGAGAATTTTGAATAAATAGTAAACCCAAACGGCTAGTACTATCTTTTGTTAGGGTCTCCAGGGTGGTCGTATAACTGACACCACCCACGTTAAGATCCACTATCTTCTGTGTCTCCTCCTGTTGATCCACCATGCTTTCCACGTTAAACTCGACTCAGTATTGTAACACGCGCTTAGACTGGGCTACTATTTCTCCTTCTCCTCGTCGTCGTCGTCTCGTCGTAATTTAACACGACTTTCAAGAAACCAAAATGAGAGATGATAATAATAATATTTCCGATCAGATCACTGATTATTATGAGTAACACGGATCTAAGAATTGAGATTTAGAGAAATGAATTTTAAAATATCCTCTTTTCTTTGATCTTTCTCTCTCTCTCGCTCTCTCTCTCTCTCTCTCTCTCTCTCTCTTTCTCTCTCTTATTCTCTTTCTCTCTTTTTTATTCTCTTTATTTTTTTCTTATTCGCACTATTTTTTGAAATAATTAGACAATATATAATCGGTCTCGATTTCCCCTGGAAGAAATTTATTCCTCGAAGTTGACCCGAGCAAAGTGAAAAGAGGACTGTGCTTAAAATTCTCGGAAGGAAACTCCAGTAACCTCGCACGGACACTTCGCGCGCGCGACAGGACTCACAAACAGCACGTATGTATCTTGTGCACAATATCTGACGACGAATGGACGACGACGCTGGCGCTATGAGCGTTTTACCAAGGGCGCAGATACCAAAGACGAAGAGGTGGTGAAACGCGCGCACACGTCCGTTCTTCGTTATTCGATCATCACATCAACATGCGTTGTATTTTTTTCTGTTATCTTTCATGAAAAAAAAAAAACAAATATCATGATCAAAAGGAAACAATTAAAAAAGTTTCATGTATTTAAAAAGAAAAAAAAAGTCATAATAAGAGCCGGATCTTTTATGCTTATTTAAAAAACTAGATTATATCTTTTGACATGATTGAAAGTCATTCCGTGTAAGTTAAAGTAAGAGATCTAATTAGAATAATTTATAATTAAGCTTAAGAATAATTTCATGCGGAAACCTTTTCGCAAACTCACGTAACATCTCGTTAGTAATTCCGCAAGTATTCGTGATACTAATGAAAATAATAATTTCACTTTTTATACCAACCTGTTATGCTCGGTCTATCGTTAACTTATCGCGCGTTCGGGTAATTGCCTACTAGCATTCTTAATCGTGAATAAAAATGAAGAAATTTTTTAATTTACAAGAGTATACTTTGAAAAAATACACAAGAGCACGCACATACAGAAACTAAAATATATACGGAATAATATCTTCTTTCTATCCAATATGGGTCAAACTTTTATTCATCATAAATCAATTGGCATCAAATATACCTCAATTTCCATGATTAGATACGTTAATATATCGAAAACGTGTCAATAAACTACAATTACGCTACGAAAATTTCGTTCAAATAAAACGCGCTAAATAGTACCAAGCATTATATTGACGAGTACAGCCGACGCCGTACGAAGACTGTCGAACGGGACGCGAGAGGGAATCACGTGATTCAACATGCTTACAGTAACGATCGTAGAGGGGCGTCCCAATCAGTCGAACCTGCAACTGCAACTAGGATATGCAAGGTTGTTTATGTTGTGTAACGTATCGTTGAAGTAGAAACTGTTATTAACCTCCAAAATATATTAAATTAATCTAAAAAGGAGGGTTAAAATCTAATCATTATTAGAAAATAAAGTGAACAAAAAAAAAAAAGAATCGAGATACTAGGTTATCATCCAATGATTATGTACCGTATTACTACGCAGAACGACGCATGCGAGCTGCTTACACTTTCATCGTCCACCGATGAATTGGACGCTAACTCAGCTGGTTGAAATAACAACGTCAACCACATTACATTACAACACGTAGTGCATATATAACTCTAATATAAACAAAAAGAATTAAAACAACAATATAAATTCCAATAAATTATTTACAAAAATTTATTATAATTACCAAGTGAAGATTATTAACTAATGGAGGAAAACATGACAAAACAACGAAACAAGATTCAAGAGAATGATTCTAACAATGTTACTGGTAATAATATTCTTAAAAATTATTCTTCTTGGAGTCAAGAGTTAGATAGCGAAGAAGAGGACAATATCAATGAAAATGGACCACTTCGCGTTACCTCGAGGTCAGTATTTTATTATATTATTTCAAATTAATAAACAATTAAATAAATATGTATTCTTGAATATAAAAATATTTATAATTGTGTAAATTATATGTATAATTGTTTATCTTTATTTTTCTATTATTTATTTTCTTATTTTTATCATCAATATGTCAATTGGTTGATTTCATTTAAAAGCAAGAAATATACATCGATCTTTAATTTGATATCGATACTTTGTCGCAAATATATATATATACATGTTGTTTTTATATTCTTTTGTTATATTTTTTTTTTCATTATCGCATACATATTATATATATATATATATATATATATCTCCCACTTTTTTTTCACCCGCCCACCAACTCATTCATTCGCTGTTCTCATTTGAAAGCAAACAAGTAAGGGAGATACGTCGACCTTTGATTTGATTTCGATCCTTTGTCACAAATAATAAAGCAGCGCACTCTTGTTCGAAATATCGTACAAGTTTTCCGAAACATACATGCGAGATCGATAAATCGTTCTTCGATCAGTTCGCGTTGAATCGTTGCCGAGAATCGAGATATACCTATAATATCTTTCTATCTCTCTGTCTTTCATTTATCGTGCATCTTTCTCTCTCTCTTCTCTCTCTCTCTCTCTTCTCTCTCTCTCTCTCTTTGTAGTTCTGTGTTTCTAGTTCTGCTTCTATACAGTTTCTTCTCTCCCCCACATTTATATTTCTTAATGCATTTCGATTTTAAAACAGTCTCACTCGTATTCTTCGCGAGTATACTCTTATCTAACAAAAAAAAAAAAATAGGCTAAACAATAAAACAAATAATAATAATAATAATAATATAATAATTAAAATATAAAAATCTCTCTTTGTTCGAACTAAAGAATTTCTCAAATGTAGACAATTCATTGAATCGATGAAAGTGTGAAGAAAGTTGCACGTGCATAATCATGAAGGTGTGTTGTTGGTAAGTTCATATTATTTTCCCCAATCCCAATTATTGATAATTGATAATTATTTTATATTTTTATATTTTTCCTCGTTATCGTGAACATCTTTATTTTATATTTTTCTTTATTCTTTATTTTTTTCTTTCGTTATACAATAAGTAGATATTGCGTAGCATTGTATAATTTACGTCACATGATTAAAAAGAGAAAGAGGAAGAGAGAGTAAAAAAAAAAAAGAGAGAGAGAGAGAGAGAGAGAGAAAGAGAGATACGTCTTAAAACCTTCTCTCTAATAATCAATTTCTATAAATTGATATTATATATTTGCAATCACGCGTGACAACGAATTACAATTTATTACAATTGTCATAATCGCAAGATACGATATTTTTAATATTAAAAAAAAAAGAAACAATATGATAAAAATATACTTCAACATTCTAAGGTAATAACTAATCTCTCTGTCGCAAATTCATGCAATCTAAAACTAATATTATCAGTGTTGACGTAACACGAAGTGCATTGATAAAAAAGCGCGCGAAAAATGAGATATATTTGAAATTGATATAAAAATAAAAAAAAGAATAGATGAGATAATTTAACGTAGAGAAAAATTATAATCGACAGGAAAGATAAAATTAGGTCAACATTATTTCGTACGAAATGTTTCTGCAAATTTTCACATACTCTATATAGATACACATAAATTTATTATGTATAGGGCAAGAAATATCAAGTCGTGCAAGTTATAATTTAAAATTAACATCAAATAAATCTTTCATTATTATTAACGAAATTTCGTGTGTAATATTGTATTTTTTTTTTTTTTTATTACAAATACAATTCATCCTATCATTTTATTCGATTTAAATAATTAAAGTAATTGAGTAATAAATTTTATCGGAAAAAAGAGATTTATAATAAATTATAACGAAAGAAAAGTAAAGAAAAAAAGAAAAAAAATCTTTGAATTTTATATTACCATTTGAAACTAAAAAATAAACTTTTACGTAAGCAAAATATAATAGACAAGTAGTATAATGGATAAATATAGATATCATATCGTTTAAAAAAGAAAAGGAACGCCATTTTTTGGATTTAGATCATATTCAGTATTCAGTAACGTGCAAAAGATAAGATTGTTCTGTTAGTTCCAATTATACGTTTAAGAGCAAATAAAACTCGTGTAAATTATAGAAAGAGATATAAAGAGAGGGAGAGAGAAAGAGAGAGATAGTTTTATATTAAAAAGAGAACGACCAAACGTTATTACCGATAAGAATTTATCATCTGAAATATTTCAAGTGCGAAGGCTAAAACTGTCTATATAAGGACAATGAATAAACAGTATTTTTAATTAATATTTTGAATAATTATTATTTTGATAAAAAATTGCAACGATATATAATGACCACTCAAATTGAATTATTTGTGAAGCTGCAATCGACCAATCGCAGAAAGAGATGATAATTGTACCTTGACTACCATCGCCGAGGATAAAATGAGGAGGCAACTTAAATTCTTTTTCATGAATCCGATTGAAAAATGGCAAGCCAAACGAAGATTTCCATACAAATTCATTGTGCAGGTCTTCAAAATCGTATTGGTCACTGTTCAACTATGCCTATTTGCACATAACAATTATATGCACGTCAATTATACCTGGGACAATCGTATTACATTTTCTCATCTCTTTCTACGTGGATGGGATGCCACGCTTGAGGTAAAAAATACATTAATATAAATATTTAAAAATGATAATACTTCGAGGGAACAAAAATTGCTGACTATTAACGTTTGAAAAATAAAATACGAAATATGAAATTTAATTTAACAATAATATAAACAACTTCGTGAAATTTAAATAATTATTTGTAAAATTAGATTTTTGAATGTTCTAATTGTTAGAACATTTCTCAATCATGTTGATTATTTTATTAATATTTATAGGTACCTGCTTATCCTCCAGCAACTGGCCCATTAGCTCTCTACAAAAAGGATGCATTTTTCAGTACCATTGATTATGCATTAGCTGGTTATTATAATCTTAGTAATTCCATTGGTTCATACTCGTACAACACCGAAAATAATATGCCAGGAACCGTGGAATTATGTTTGCATCATTATAAAGAAAGCATTATATTCGGCTTCAATGAAAGTTATGTCTTCGATAAGGAAATCATAAAAACTTGCGTGAACATAACTAAAGAGTTTCATGACAAATTCAATAAGTCGAAAAATTTATTATCTACACAAAACGTAGATGTGAATTTCTCAGCTCTAGTAATGGCATATTTAAAATTTGCAGTTAAAACTGTTAATCTCAAAGCTGCCGGTCCGATGACACCACCAGATTGTTATCAGTTCAATATTCAAATTATATTCGATAATCGCGATTTAGACGGACAAATGTTATTATCCTTAGATGCCGAGCCACGAAGATTATATTGCAAGGGTGACACCCGTTATATAATGGACAATCAAATCGAGTCTGCATTGAGAACATTATTAAATTTACTCGTCATATTTATATGTAGTGTATCACTGGTCCTGTGCTCGAGAGCCATTTACAGAGCACAATTGCTTAAATTTGATACGATGAATTTCTTCAAAAAGATTTACGGTAAAGAATTGAGTTTAGAGGGTAAATTAGAATTTTTGAATCTTTGGTACATAATGATAATTATAAATGATCTCCTCATCATCATCGGTTCCGCCATAAAAGAACAAATTGAGAGAAAATATTTTGGTAGCGATCATTGGAACGTATGTAGTATATTTTTAGGTACAGGTAATTTATTGGTATGGTTTGGCGTATTAAGATATCTCGGTTTTTTCAAAACATACAATGTTGTTATATTGACATTAAAAAAGGCCGCTCCAAAAGTAGCTAGGTTTTTAATATGCGCCATATTGATATATGCCGGTTTCACTTTTTGTGGCTGGTTAATATTAGGTCCGTATCATATGAAATTTCGATCGCTCGCAACTACTTCTGAATGTCTGTTTGCGCTTATAAATGGTGACGACATGTTCGCAACATTTACGATAACGTCGTTCAAATCCCCAATGCTATGGTGGTACTCGAGAATTTATTTATATACCTTCATTTCTTTGTACATTTACGTCGTATTAAGTTTATTTATTTCTGTGATAATGGACGCTTATGATACGATTAAAATTTATTATAGAGATGGCTTCCCCAAAAATGATGTGCAAACTTTTATATCAGCTTGCACAGATGAAGCATCAAGCGGCCTATTCAGAGACGGATGCGATAAAAGTGATATTACGGAGCTTATCGATAGGTTTTGTTGTTGTCGGAAAAGACCCTCTTATGGTTCTTTCTCAGGATCGAGCACAGATTTTTCGATTAAAAACGAACAAACCTGTGGAGAAAGAGGAGAAAGAGGAGAAGGAGGAGCTATCTGTGTATAGTTCGTTAAGGAATTATTTTCCAAGCACAAATTATGGTTCCACTGTTACGTGAATGATTATTATTAAGGTTTAGAAAAAATTCGGTTTTTTTTTTCTTTTTTTAATAATGTTATTAATTTAGTTAATTAATTTGTCTTTTAGATAGAAAAAAAAAATGTATAAGTTTCTGTGCATTTATCGTCAATGCAAGATTATCAAAGTTTTATCCGATGGTGCTAATGTTATGTATTATTATGATTCTTTGATTACCATAACAGAGTAATAGAAAGTATTAGAACGTTTTACTTTTAATAAAATTATATTTTTCTTCTCTTTTATTTTTTTTTTTTATTTTTTCTGTTGTTTTTTTTTTTTCATTTTTTAACTGATTATTTGAATAATTCATTAAATATGTTTAGATATCACAAGAAAATAATTAAAAGGATTTTATCTCGTAGACAATGTAGTTGCGTAGTTAGAAAGATTATTCTCTTTCGCAAAAAATTATGCCATATTTTTATGATGACAATGATGATGATATTTAAACTAGAAGAAGAAACGTTTTAACTATAATATTGTATTTTTTTATTGCTGTGACTAACTGCCACAATAATTTTCAATTGAAGTCGTTTATAAATATTATGTTTATTTTAAACAATGAGATTATTAATTCAAGTAATATACTTTTTATTACTTGAATTTAATTACCATCAATTTCGATCGAATAGGATCATTCAAAGTATTAAAATCAATGATATTTAAAATGACAATAATAATAATAATAATATATTAATTAAAAATGAACGAATAAACTATCCTATTTTAAAAAAATGTTCGATTCACGAACACGATGAATGCATGAAACAAATTTATGTGATTTAAATACAGCAAAATAAGGCAGCTTTATCTTATATAATATTTTACATTGCATTAAATAATTTGTTCAAATGGATCCTGAATTTTCATTGCTTTCAAATTATCGAATTTCAATCTGCATACAATAGAATATAAATCAAATTTGAAATAGAAATAATTGAATAATAGTGTATTAAACAAATGTACCATTTTATTGGCACTTAATACTGTGTTAAACACAATTATTATTAATAATAACAAACAAACACTTTAACGTTGCATCAATTTAACAAAAAAAAAAAACAATATTAGAATAGTTATTAAAATGGATATAAACGAAAAGAATTATTATTATTATTATATGTGCAATTAATAATCCGTATGTGAAAGTATTCAAGCTGTATATTTCATAAAAATGCAGCGACTAGATGATTTATAGATATAAAAAATTGTATATTACTATTCCAACCGAAACTTAACAATCCAAAGAAATATATTTATATATTTACATTGAAATAAAATATATATACAATTTCTTTTTATGACTTATTTCAACTCACCCGAATTTATTTATATACTAATTATACTCTTCAAATTAAATATTAATTTCTGTATAAATGCACGATTTGTTTAAATGAATCAAAAGAATCAAAAATATATTCGAAAACGTTAAATTAAATATCTATAAAAATAACAAGAAAAATATTTCATATGCACACAAAATAAAACATACATTGATCTTTATTTTTTTGTAAAATATTGACTGCAGACCAAAATATTTTTTAATAATAAAATTTCTATAATATTTTTAAAGAAATGATTATACATTAAATATAATGTAATTACTATTTTAATGAATTTTATAATATTCCAAAATTTTCTTTTTTTATATAATTAAATTTTATATTTACAAACCTATAATATGATATGATATTTACAAATTTCAAATATAATTACACATGTCACCATAATGGCACCATTAGAGTGCGAAATGTTTTAATATTTTACCTACGGAGTTAGATAATAAGGAGAATGATCGCTATAGGCAATTTGTCATAAATTGTGTCCCCCAAAAAAATAACAAAACCAATACTTATTTCTGCCATTAGGGTGGCATGGTGATCACCTCGATCAAAGTGACGTCACAGAAAACCATTAAGCATTGCGTATTTGTAAACATAAATGTGATGTATCGTTTTCTTTATTATCTAACTCTGTGATTTTACCAAAGAATACAGAAGTACATAGAAGCTCACAAACTTCTTCAACAAATTCATCTTAATTGCTACCGTAACCACCAGTGGGTGATAGTAGGTACTTAACGCGATGATGATACAACAATTAAAGAATACAGTATTCTTTGATAGTTGTACCGTTTGAGCATTAAATACCTATTATCGCCCACTAGTGGTCACGGTAGTAACTAAGATGAATTTTGTTAAGATACAAGTGAACTTGTATGCTTCTACATACTTCGTATTCTTTGATTTTACCGACCATACTTGAAAATTGCTAACTGTCTTTTCTATCATATATTATAGTAAATTTTGAACAAAATTGTTCTTACAATTACTCTAATGATTTCCATGATGGTAAAATATCATGTTCATCTTATTTATTTTCCATAGTAAATTAACTTTTACTAAATTCATTTGATGAATTAGTTACGATTATTATTACGCCATAAAAGAATGAAAGAGTTTAATCAATGACCAGTGGTCATTGACCACAATCCAAAATAATCGAGTGTTTTAACACAAATACAACTGTCAAAACAAACACGTCAGTATTGAATGTTGTATAGTAATATGATTATTATTAATTAGCGTTAGGAACTCGAAAGTTCATTGCCGCAAATACTAAATCCTGCCAGTGTTCCCGTCCCGGAGCGCGATTCCTCCATTCGCGGTCTTCGTAACCTATTTCCTTAAGAATATTGTCCTCCCATGTAATCTAATCGGAGTGATTTTACTACGTTAATGATGTCCGATTTGTTGTACAGTCAGTGTACTTTTACGTTATGAAGTTTTCTCCATTCGCCCGTTTCATCATCGCGTTTTTCACCGAAGATTTTACTTACTTACTAAAAAGAACTGTATTTTCGAAAACCCTAAATTTCTTTTCGTCCAGTAACGTAAGTTAGCAGGTTTCGCTATCATAAAGGACTACCGCCGGTAGGATGATCGTCCTTTATATTTTATAATAATATGATAGTATTAATTTTTACGATGTTGATTCATTGAACAGAATTAAATTTGTATTTTATAACGAAAAAAAAAAGTGTTCATTTATATCAATAAATAAAAAAAGATTTTATCCAAGAGGAGAACAATCGACGAATAGAATTTGTTGATTAAAAATGTCGAAAAATTTTGGATCGATGATATGTCATATAAACGAAACAGGAACGAAATTTTCGTTTGGAAACAAGGAACATTCTCCGAGTGAGCAAAGTATTTCGAGTATTGTTAAAATAGTATCTAAACATGCAGAATCTAGTTTACGTATAATGGAGGAATATTTGGATAAACAACAATTAACGGATGTAATATTAATCGCAGGTATTGCATTTTCTTTTGTTAGATTGATCTTTTTATTTTTTTTATTAAATGATTAATTTTCATTGAGTTTAATTGTACAGGCAATAAGCGTATTCCAGCACACCGTCTGGTACTCAGCGCAGGCTCTGAATATTTTGCTGCTATGTTTACTGGTTTTTTAAAAGAATCCAAGGAAAATGAAATTGAATTAGTCGATGTCGATGGAGATGCTTTATCATCATTGGTTCGTTATTGTTACACCGGTAGGATTATATACAATTTCAAATATAATTTTATTATTGTCTCTAATTCTAACTCGTTCTTTAATTCTTTTTATTTTAGGATGCATAGAACTTAAAGAAGACAGCGTACAAACTCTCTTAGCAACGGCGCATTTGTTGCAACTCCATCCAGTTGTCAAAGCATGTTGTAAATTTTTAAGAAAACAACTTCATTCGAGTAATTGTTTAGGGATACGCATGTTCGCTGATATGCACGGTTGTTTGGATTTACTTAAAGAGGCGCACGCATATACAACAGAATATTTCATGGAAGTTATTAAAAATCAAGAATTTTTACTATGTTCTGCTGATCAAGTAGCTGAATTATTAGAGTCCAATGATCTCAATGTTCCTTCCGAAGACTCTATTTTTCACGTAAGATAATAGTATCATTATATTATTTGTAGTTTACTGTTTTTTTATTTTAACATTGTTTTTCAGGCTCTTATGGCTTGGCTTAAATACGATTTACCTAACAGAAAAAAAGATGCCAGTAAATTGTTAAGTTTAGTTAAATTGCCTTTATTATCGCCAGCAGTAAGTTAAAACTTATTCTCTGTTGCAAATATTATTATATTTTTAAAATAAGAATTAATTGGTACTTATGAAATAATAGTTTATAGCAGATCATATAGAAAGTAATGAAATCTTTAAAGATCAAAAAGCTGCGCAAGAACTTATAATAGAAGCATTAAAGTATCATCTTTTACCTGAACGTAGACCACTACTACAATCTAATCGTACAAAACCTAGAAAAGCAACTGTTGGCCACTTATTAGCAGTCGGAGGAATGGATGCCAACGAAGGTAATAATTAACAATTATTTATAAATAACTCAGATAAACTTTAAATATTTTTTACCATAGGATCAACATTGTCGATATACTCGTTTTCATTGCGAGAAAATTCATGGAACTCTGTAGCCACAATGTGGGGTAAACGTCTCCAATTTGGTGCTGCTGTTGTTGATAGGAAATTAATTATAGCCGGCGGTAGAGACGGTTTGAAAACTTTAAACACTGTTGAATGTCTTGATTTTTTTCCTCATGTTTGGTATACTTTACCACCTATGAATTTTCATAGACATGGATTAGGTATAATTAATTACATTATAGATATGTAAAGGTATATTATCGACGAATTATCTGTAATAACATCCTGTGATGTAGGAGTTGCAGTCTTGGGTGGACCATTATATGCGGTTGGTGGTCATGATGGTTGGAGTTTTCTTGATACAGTTGAAAGATGGGATCCGCATACAAAACAATGGCATATTATAGCACCTATGTCTATACAACGTTCAACAGTTGGTGTAGCCGCATTAAATGACAAGTAGCGTTAAATGAATAAAATTTCATTATTATAGAAGAAATGATCTTTATAATAGATATAATCATCAGTACGTTTTGATTACTACATTATTTTTATTTTTATTGGTTTTTTTTTTTTTTTTAGATTATATGCTGTAGGTGGTAGGGATATTAGTTCCTGCTTAAATACAGTCGAATGTTATGATCCTCATACGAACAAATGGACCGCTTGTGCTCCAATGTCGAAACAAAGAGGTGGTGTAGGAGTAGGTGTAGTGAATGGATGTCTTTATGCTCTTGGTGGCCATGAGGCACCAGCGAGCAATCCTAATGCTAGTAGATTTGATTGTGTAGAAAGGTAGCAGAATATATACATGTAGTTTGATGATCTTTCATCGTAATATACACATAATTTTCTGAAATAAAAGATACATTATTCCATAGATATGATCCCAAAACTGACACATGGACAATGGTAGCACCAATGAGCGTAGCAAGAGATGCAGTTGGTGTTTGTGTCCTTGGAGATAAACTTATGGCTGTAGGTGGATATGATGGTCAACAATACTTGACATTGGTTGAAGCATATGATCCACATCTTAATAAATGGGAACCAGTAAGTGTGCATTTAAAATATTTGTTAGTTTGTGAATGATTAAAGTAAATGATTAATAATTTGATGTTATGCCATAAGGTTACACCTTTGCCTACTGGACGTGGAGGTCCTTGCGTTGTTATAGAAAATTCCCTATAAGATGTATAATTACATGTCATAAATGCTCACCAAATTCTCGACTACGAGCAAATAACATTCCTACAGTAATTCTAAAAAACTTCCATGTATTAGAATCTATTTTATCATCTATAAAGTGTACATATATATTCAGTAATTTAATATATTTAATATGTTTCATAATATTTAAAAGAATATAAGAAACATATAATTGATCTATATATGTAAGTAAATGTTATGATAAATTTTTTCTATTATTTTATTTTACGATAACTTGTAAAAATATTTAGATAAATTTTTAAACTATAACAAACAATTCAAAATTTATTTTTTATCTGAATAAGAATTCTATATATAAAATGAAATATATATATATTTTAAATAATTTTCAATTTATATTTTACATACAAAAACAATTCACAGAATTAATTACAAAAAAATTAATTATAAATAACTCTCTTTTATGAATAGAGTTAGAGAATTAATCTTTCTAGACATTAACATATCTGCCAATAATATTTAATATTAATGAATATACAGAGGATGATCTGTTGACAAACATAATCCATTCATAAATGATATTCATTAATTTATCACCCACTGTACAGTTCTACAAATCTTACACACAGTGTCACTTCTTCTTTTATTCGTTCTATGAGGCATTCATTATTCGAACATGTATTTGTTGTCCGAACATACAAATATTTTGCGAAAGTGTTCGTTGTTCAATTAGTTTGCAGTCCAAACTATTCATTAACCGATCACCCATTGTACTATAAAATATATAGGCTATAAATATAAATATATATATAAGAAACAAATTTATATTTCCGCCAATGATGTAATACATTTATTTACACTCTTTCTTTTTTTCTCTTTTATTTTTACGAACATATTCTTTCAATAAATTAGCTATCCAATGGC
The DNA here is from genome assembly GCF_001465965.1 of Polistes dominula. Next base: position 3,508,146 of record NW_015148970.1, read on the forward strand.
TATAAATTAATTCATTCAATGCTTTCCAAATTATATTATTTTCTTTAATTTATATCTAATTCAATATATTTAATAATTATTAATTAATTTAGCAAGCAGGGAAAGTTCTGAAAATAATACATAAAGATTATATATTAAAAAATTGATGATATTAATTGAATTTATTATATTATACAAAAAAAACATTTACCGTGGAAAGTCTGAAGCAGGTTCTGCAAATTTGTGTCTAACCATAAATGTTGCAATAGCTTCTGCTACTTTGTCTGGTACGTCTTCATGAACAGCATGTCCACATGCCGGTAAAACTTGCATTTGAAACTTTCCTAATTATGATAAAGCATTAATATATATATATATATTAAATAAAAATAGAAAATTAAATATTAATGCAATAAGATGTTAATTGATACCTTGCATTTGACCAACTGTAAGTTCTTTGTCAAGTCTATCTACTCCCGCTAATAATAATACTTTAGGGATTGGTATATTTAAAAACGACGCCGATAATCCTTTAAACCATCCAAACCAGTGTTGTTCAGTTTTGGCTAAATCTATTCTCCATACATACTTCTTATTGGTATGTACGAAAGAAGATGTAGGTGGTGGCATAGTAATGGAATCTTCCTCTTCTATAACATCTTCGCGTTGAATCACTGGTTCAGGATCATATTCACATGAAGATGTTTGTGAAAGGGAATCAATATCGTGAGTCGCTAACTGATTGGTTTCAATACTAAAAAAAATAAAACAATTAAATAAATACATTACTCCTTAAGTTCGTAGCATAACTTTGTACAAGTATGTTTAATGTAATTATACAAAAATTTTAAGAAACTCACTAACTTCTTTATTTGTCCAGGTACTGAAACTTTAGCCGATTGTACATTTCGAATTTGTCCGCTTCGTACACTAAAAGATAATGTTAAAAGTGAATATGCATAATGAATGAAAATACACAAAACGGATCTTGTTAAGTATAAAAGTTAGAGAGTTTATATGCGTACCACCATTCTATAGCTTGAGGAATAGTACTAAAACTAGATGGCCGAGATCTTAAGAAACTTTGCATAGATGCTAAAGCATCCATAGCTGTTCCTTCGACAACATCAATCACACCTAAACCAGCTAAATTGGCTAATAATGATGCAGCTTTAACAGCCACCGCACCTCCCATGCTATGACCGACTATAATTACTGGTCCTTCTTCTATAGCCACTTCTATAACTGCTGCTACATCCCTAAAAAAAAAAATTAAATAAATAATTGAAATAAAATAAATAACTATGCTAGTATTTTAATATTTACTAAGTTTACATATAAGATAATAGATTTCAAATATTCAACATACAAAGCTAAAGTATCTGCGGACAAATCTTCTTCATTAGTTGTATGCGTATCTCCGTGACCTCTAAGATCAATCGCCATTACTTTACAGATTACCATCGTCATAATAGATTTCTAAAATATATAAAATAGCAAATTGTGCTACATTTCATAAATTGAATTATAAATACTTACTGTAAATTCTGCCCACGTTAAAGCACTATAACCACCACCGTGTAATAAAACCAACGTTGGTCCTTGCGTTCCTTTAGTATAAATATGAAAAGTATTTTCTCCTATTTTGATATCAGTGGAATGATCAAAGTATGGAGTCCATTGTACAGGATCATAATCTCTTTTGCGTTGAAAACCTCTAGTCCTATTTATCCTAAAATAAATATAAAACACGAAAAACAAGCAAAATAAAAATTGATTTTTCAAGGTAATATATTGAAGAAAAAAAATGATATGTTGATTATTGATACTAACCTAGATCCATGACCAAAATTGATACCTGGCGGCGGCAATTTAGATTTTAATACTGATTTTTGAAGGGAAGACATACTGACAGTTCTTTGAATACGTTTCACAGTAAATATTATTAACTTGCAACTAGTTATTACTCTAGTCTGTTAAGCAAATCAACAATTTGTTTTGATCTATGAAAACCACGTTTGTAATATTCCTAGATGTCCATATCGATGAGTAATTGTAAGTTGATCCACTGACATTGTTGGCTGATGTGAGTTAATCGTATAATGCAATTTTGTATCCGCCATTATTACCCGGTAAATTTAAATGTACATATAAATATAGAATATTTTAGATTTATAACAATTTGTTTATATTGATGCAACTAAATTACTTCATCTTGCATGAGTCATTAATTATGAATGTGTTTTATTACTCAAAGCATCATAAATAAAGATCGTCATTTTTATCGTTTCATTTAAAATATTAATCAACATCGATATTCATTTTGCACTATCGGTAATTCAGTTTTCATGATATGCTGTATTATCTACTTTTTATATTAACCCTTTGACTGCGAAATGCATTAATTGTGTGGCGCTGCTGTCGCATCGGGTGCATATAGCGCCACTAAATCGTAAGCTAACCTACAATAGAAATATATAGCAAAACAACTAGGAATAAATAGTTTAATGTTGCTAAATAAATGTTTTCGTTGATTTCTATTACATTAGATGGATCGTCTATAAATAAATCTTCTTAAAATGAATAGAACTAACAGAAAATTGCCAAACATTTTGGTGTCAGGTAATCATTATTAATTTATTATATGTGTTTCAATGATTATTTAATTTTTATTCGAAGTTCAGTTCAGAAACACGTGTTTACACTACCCTAATTATTTAATTATTATTATTAAAAATATTTAATAACTCTGTTATTCTGTTTTAGGTACACCAGGTGTTGGTAAAAGTTTAATGTGCCGTTTATTATCAGAAAAAACAGGGTTAGATTGGTTAGAAGTTAGTAAATTAGCTATTAAATATAATTGTTTGGAAGAATACGATGAAGTATATCAATGTCCAGTCTTGGACGAAGATAAGGTTTATTTTCATAATTTATTTAATTTATCTATACACATTTAATAATTTATATTAATTGTATTACAATATTATAATATTATTTATGTCTTTTTACAGTTACTCGATAATATGGAAAGCATTATGAGTGAAGGTGGAAAAATCGTTGATTATCACGGCGTTGATTTCTTTCCAGAAAGGTGGTTCGACATAGTCTTCGTTTTAAGAACAAATAATACAATTTTATATGATCGTTTATTTGAACGAGGATACAGAGGGAAAAAATTATCAGACAACATAGAAAGTGAAATATTTGAAATAATTACAGAAGAAGCTAGAGCATCGTATAAAAATGAAATAGTTCATGAATTACAAAGCAATACTATGGATGAGGCTATTGATAATGTTAATAGAATATGTCAATGGATCGATCAATGGACGATAGATAATAAATAGTTGTTAAATAAAATTTATATTTTATAACTTAACACATAATTTCTACTCATTTATCGACACTGTATATATATATTATTCAAGAAATATAAGTAACAGTGATCACAGTTAATTCAATTAAATGAATTTGATTTCATACATCATTTACAAATTAATCTATTTGTACATCGCAATTCCTAAATATACGTATGTATATATATACATATATCGTAAATTACATGTTCCACATGTAAATTTAATTAATTTAATCTACAATACCTAAATCTTGTTTAAGCATTTTTAATTTATTTTCGATATTTGCGTAATACTTCATTTTGACCAAAACTTCTTTTGCTTGTTCCAAGTTGTTATTACGAAAAGAATCAGCTACTTTCCTAAAAATAAATATTTTATTAATAAAATAAAATATAAAGTATAATTATAATTATAATTATAATATTAAGATAAATAATTATTACTTAGATAGTTTGTTCAGTATGATTTTGTTTTCTTGCATCAATCGAACAACTTTTTCCTTATCGTTCAAAGCTGATTCTACTTCCTCGTTCCTTTCCATTATTTCCATCAAAAATTCAGGATTTACGCTAGTGGTTCCTTCAGGAATAGATATACCTTTTAATTGTAGCATATATAAGCCTCTTTTCAATGGATTTGTTAGTGTACTATAAGCTTTGTTTAGTAAAGAGGATAACGACTCTGAAATTCGCTGTTCTCTCTAACAACACAACAACACATAAAACAAATTTAATAGATTAATTTTTATTAAATAGAATTTTCATTGGCAAAAATAAATTAAAAATATATTAATGAAAATAGTTACCTCCATTCTGTTACCAAACTTATCCGGATGCAACATTTTTTGTAATTGTCTGTACTTTTCATGAACTTCATCATTGTTAACATTGTAGTCGAGTTTCACACCAAGAATATCAAAATAATTCAAATTCTCGGGCATTTCTTGAAGAGTCTTGCATTGCGAACAAAATAATTCAGATTTGTATAAAAAATTACAGTTCCAACATTTAGAAGGACTATCACTAGAATACTGCAAAGTACTTAATGAAATTGTTGGATTATTTGTAACTCTGTGTGTAGAATAAGAATACAATTTTCGTCTTTCTTTTAATAAACGAGAAAAGACAGAATTTTTATTAACAATTGGACGAACAACTTTCGACATAAACATTTTAAAATTGTACATTTCTAACCTAAACGTCTCTACATCTGAACGAATACTAAAGTGTTAATGATCAATGAAATGTATAGGACGGAAAGATTGCATGACTCAAGAGTGTTCCTAATTCAACTTATAAGTTTAAAGTACAAATTTGAAGTTATCTTGATAATTTTATATATTAAAATTCTCTCTTTTTAGTCATACTAATATGACGCAATCAAATGAATATAAAACAAAAATATAATTAATTATTAGTTACAAATTATTTTATTTGATTTAAGATATTAATGATATCAGTTTTGATAAAATTTATTTTATTTATTCAACTATCATATGTTAGGAGTGCAAATAAAATAATTTTTTTTATCTATAATCTCTGTCGGTAAGAAAGTTCAATATCATATATTGGTTTATATTTTTTATTAAAAAATTATATTTTTTATTTATTCCATTTGTTATTTAAAGCGAATAAATAATTAAAATTCAATTCATTTGAATTGATTAAAAATATAGATTACAAGAATTATATTCTGAATTATTTATTGACAGTTTAAACTTCTAGTACTTTTTATAGTTCATGACGTTAAAAGTTAAAATAGGGTTCTTGTAGTGAGGTAGTTTTTTAAATAAATAAATAAATATATATACAAATAAATAATATTTAAACATGCCAACTTACGAGATGCCTTTACTTATTCGCATAATGAATAAGGTAACATATTTTAGTTCATCATTTAATATTTACTTTTATATAAGATGTGAGAGTAGAATTATAGGTTAAAATATTTTTATGTTTAAATTTCCAAAATTTTTGTAACAGTCTTACATTTAAATTCATACATTTATTTATTAATCATTAAAGTTTTATTTTAAATTCAATATATTGAATACAAATAATATTTATTAATAAATTAAAATAAATTACAGCCGGAGACATTCAACGCTTTGAAAAGAGTAGCAACAGCAATCTTTGACAGAGGTGGAATTATCAGAAAAATAGAAAATTTAGGTGTCCAAGATTTACCCTGCAAACTTTCTTTTAGAGGAAGCACATATAGACAAGCGACGTAAGTTTTATAATTTATATATCAAACTACATTGTATCTATACATAACCTTTTTTAACTATTACAAATAATTATAAATATTAATTACATTACTTTTTTTTAGCCATTTCTTGTATTATTTTGACGCACCTCCATCAACGCTAACAAGTCTTACCGATGAATATAATCGAGATATTGATATTCTTAGAAATAAAATTTATAAACAAGAAACCCCAGAGTCAATTGAATGTACATTACACGACGAGTTATTACCTCCTGTTTACAGGTAAATATTTCATTATCTTTCTCATTTTAGGTCAAAAAGTAATTTAACTTTTTGTACTATAATTTATATTATTTAATACTGTAAATATAAATATTATATTTTAGAAAAGAGGTACAAGAATTAATGAAGATTGGTGCTAAACAGAAAAGGAAACATCAGAAAAAACAATTTAGCCGCAAATTAACGTATTATCCTTCATAATCAACTCAGATTTCATAATTTTTATCTATTTATAGATATTATCGTATAATATTATATATATAATACTGTATGTATATAATATTAATGTATATAGTTTAACAATATATAAAATGATTGATTTCTCTTTGTTTGGTCAACGGCTTCGCGTTGTTGAAAAAACTAGTCTTTCGATCATTAAAGTTAACGATTTTGGTACTTGAATGATTCCAGAAAAGTGTCATCAAAATCTTTCAATTATTTAAAAAGAAATATACACAATTAATAAAGATTATAGACCCTCTACGTTTGAAAAAATCAAATTATTAAATTTTAGTTATTAAATCAGGATATGAGAAACTAAAATATATCCATAAATTCAATGCAAGAAAAAAAAATCAATTTTGTTTCTTTATTATTTATTTTGCTGATACTTTAGTTACATCATGAAAAATTTTTTTTTTTTTTATAATCAAAAATATTTGTACAAAATACTTAATATAATTATATATCATATATCATTATATATGTATATATATAATGATTATTATAATCATCAATATCTCACGTGGAAAACATGAACTTTTTAATATAATATGATTACGCTTTAACGCGTACGAGTTTTGAACGTAACATTAACAGAGTAACGTTGCAATAATGGTCCTGTATTATAATATACTTCTAATACATAACATTTATTTCTCTACACTGTCCAATATAAGAAATTTGTAAATGCCTTTGTTCTCGGTTTTTTCATATATATAATACATATTCTATATTTGTGTTTAGTCAAGAGAGCTATATATAATATATATATATATATATTTGTGCAGTAATTGTTAATTGTTTAAAACATTTGATTGTTTGTCTCGTTTCGCTTTTGTATTATATTATGTTGTATTGTTAAACAGGACAGGTAGATTAGAATTTACAACATACCGATTATTATTTCGGTATTCAACGTACGCGTAATTGAGTCCATTTATTTTCTTTCTCTTTTTTTTTTCTTTGCTTATTTCTATTTAATATGCATAAATATATTTTAAATATATATAAATCTTATGCATAGATCGAATTTGGCCCGCTTAAGAAGAAAGTAATGCGATAGAGTACGTCTATAGCTTGAGTACTTATGGAAGTAAAAATAAAATAATATAATATAAAATAAAATTATAGTGCATTTTTCTCACACACATGGAAGAATTTGTTCCATGCTCTATAATCTACGGTTTACATATGTCTGGTATTTCCGAAATTAATACCACTTTGATTGGCACCTTTATTGCTACCATATTGTAGACTTATAACACCTTGACCAGCTCTAAGTTGTTCCTCGGTAAAATTACGGACGTTCTTGTCCGCTTCTTTTGGTCCGATACTTGGTTTTCCATAATTACCCGCCTAAAAAGATTTAAAATATCATTTAAAAAAATATAAGAATGAAAGAGAAACATAATTAATTAAAATACAATGTAAATATATTAAAATATTTATAAAATATATTTTTTTAATTGTATTTATATTATATAAATTATACTTATAATATATTTAAAAAATATATATCTACCTTTCTTCCGAGAGATTGTAAGCAAATGACAACGGAGTTAAGATTTTGTCGTTCCCAAAGATCAACAGTTTGAAAGGTTTCCTGTGGTGGGACACCTAATGCTCGTGCAGCTTCAAGAAATGCATTTATATTTTCCATACACTTGAAAGCCAAAGACGTTTTATTGATCTTCTTAACGGATCCTTCCTTGATGTCATTCACCAACCTGGAAAGATATATACGAAAAGATGAAAAGGATTATTAAACTACTGCTGCTGCTACTGCTACTGCTACTACTGGTGTAGCAGTAAAGCTAAGAGAGTTAAGGTTTATTTGAAAAATATTATTCTGTTATCGAATTTAAACGAACCTGCAGAGAAGTACACCATCTTTCAAAGTCTCATAGAAACTATCCATATCACCATTGGTGTTTATGTCCTCGCCAGTGATCGTCTTGATCCATTCCAAAGACTCTTGAGCTAGTTCTTCGCTGTATTTGCTATTGATCTGTTTAAAAAAAGAAATAAAATAAAATAAGATAGAAATAACATTTTTAGAAATTGTTCTCATTTTTATTTGTTAACACGATAGAAGGGATTTTTTTTTGTTCGTTAAATCATGCAATGATTTCTTTTTTACACATCTCCTTTCTACGTCAAGTTATTAATTATACGAGGTTCCAGTGTTCTAAGTAACGCATCCTGTAGGGTTCTGCGACACGAGCGTTACTGTTGGAGTCACTGACCTAACTCGTTTGAACACCACAGTTCGTTGTTCCTCTGCTGTGTATGATAGTACGTATGGATCATCTCCATAAGCATATGCAACGCATAGCGAAGAGAAGAGATTTATTTCAGAATTTATTTCAGCCAATTCACATCCGGAGATCTCATTACGTTTTTTTATTTCAACGATACTAAGTATCTAAGTACCTAAACGTTACTTCTCTATTCAAATTAACACATAATATTAAAATAGAAGCACACTTAAATCAGTCTCATACATTCGTTATGAAGAAATTGAACAAAATTGATATAATGAATCTATCTAAATATTGTAAATGTTTTAAAAAAAACATAAATATAAAAGAAGAAGAAAAATTCATTTAAAAGCATTTATAGTGAATTATAAAATAAATAAAGATATCTGGACAATATCTTAATGGATATTTATGAATGAAAAAATTAGTGTTATTAGCGTTTATCAATCTGACGAATAAACAAAGTTACAGAAGGAACTTTTCAAATTCTGAAAATGGAGAGGATGCAATGAAAAAGGAAAGAATCGATGCCTCGGACGATTGAAACCTCGATGGAGAAGTTCGATCGTTTACCCAAAAAGGAAAGGCATCCAATGTGTTGGACCGACACCCCGCATTCATCTCTCCACGATGTATGCATATATTCCGTTAGACATACGGTCTTTCTCTTTCTCTTTCTCTCTCTTTCTTTTTCTGTCTATTCGTATGCAATTTATGTATCCCCGATGCAGTTCACGCGTCTCAAACTGGTCACAGCAAATCCCGATCACGACTCGTTAGAACAACATACCTACCATTCCGCATACCCATCTGCTGTTCCTCTTTCTCCTTCTTTTTTCTCCTTTTACTCCTGTAAAAATGTTTTCGCATACGGTCAGCTTTTAAACCAAAAACGAAGAAAAGAAAATTTTTGTTCCTCTTTTACCGTGTGTAATTCTCATAAAACTTTACTTTTGAGTTTTCATTTCATCCCTGTGAAGTGAGAAAACCTTGACTTCGTTTCGCTAGAGAGAAAGAGAGAGAGAGAGAAATTTTCTTGCACAAAGTAAACACGACTACTTGACCTTCCTTTTGTAATTGATCATTTCTTGTATTATTATTATTTTTCTTTTTTTTTTCTTTTCTATCATTTGCAAGCAAGAAGATACACGAAAATTCTTCATTTTATTTTTTTGCATCATATATGTGTTATATGGTTAATATTATTTCATTTATTCTTAGATTATTACGCGTTTCAATTGTGTAATACAAATTAGTTTCGATGTAAAGATCTATTTTTGTATATGTATATACTGTGTATATTTTCAGATTATCTTAAATTTATATTTCATAGGATTAATAATTAAAATTAATAAATAATTGTATATATATATTTATATTTATATTTCTGTTAAGAACAAATTTGACATGCATACAAACAAATCTATTTTATATTTATATACAAGTACATATACATGTGTCACAATAAGAATGTGAACAACAGATAAAAAAAAATTAATATGTTATTATATTGTATCATTTAAAGTCACGTTATAACAGAAAAGAAAGAAGGGGAGAGATTTGGTTTAGGTACAACAATATTTTTTTTTTTTTTTAGTTGATCTCTGTCTGGAGGAAGGAGCAGTACCAGAACATAAATCTTTTATACGAAGTATTCTCATCTTCTACTTTTATTCACTTTCACCTGGGATGTCGTTCTGAACTCAGAAGAAGAAAAAGAAGAAGCAGAAGAAGAAGAAAGAAAAAGGGATAAAATAAAAATGAACATTTTATGTTCGTACAAGGTTCTTCGTGGAAAATTATTAGTCATAAGCGTCCAACGAAACGATTTATCCTCGGAAAGGTAATATGCCTAATCTCAGGAAGTCGAGTTGTTTTTATTGTATCTTAAAAAAAAAAAATAAATAAATAAATTCGTAGAAAATCTAACGTTAAAATTGACCGTTCATATAATTGAATGTATAATATATTTTAAGTATAAACATTAGTTGTTAAATATTATATACATATAACGAAACCATAACCATAGAAACTAAACAATCAACAGACTCGTTCTTCGAGCTTCATTTTGCTCCCTTTTTTCGAACATGCTATCTTATTAGCGATAGTACCAGTAGTTGTCATAATGTAGAACACGATCGTTTCTATATTTAGGTATTAAGTAAGTCTACGATAATTTTATTAACGTGAAAAAAAAAAAAAAAGAAAAGGATGATTTATTGACAAGTACCGATGACAAAATATGTCATAGATTTTTCTTAGAAAACGATTAGGATTGATGATAATAATAATTCTCGTGTTTATTAATCCGATTTAAAACAATGATTGTTCAACTATCGACTCGTGTGTATCTTTTTTTTTTTTTTTCAATCATTTGATTTTTTTTTGTTACCCCCGTTTTGTAGAATACAAATATTTTTCAAAGAATGGTAAAACGATAAGAGTTTCGACGAATGTGTCCCCGTTTATACGCATGATGTCATTGAATAAAGGTTTATCTAATCGATAAATTTGTACGCTTGTATTATGAGTTGAGAAAAGTAGAAACAAAACCACCGTAGGAATTTCGTAAGTAACTTGCTCTTTAAACCGTTATAACGTTGATATTGACGATGTGTCAGAGAAGTATGTTACTTTTAGGATACGTAGGTGTAGTACCTAATAAATCGATTAGTTAAAACGTGACGATTTAAATAAACAAGAAAATTATTCGAATTTTCTTCGACATATATATATATTCTCCCTTTTTTTTTTTTTGATACCTGATGTAGCTAACAAAAAGAAAAAGGTGGGCGCAGGTATACATATCCTAAACATTTTATATACGAGTGCATACGAGCGTATAGTTAAACCTTTGAAACGAGGGGAGAATTGGGTACAAGAAAAAAAAAAAGAGAATTTAGAAAAGATGGAGAAGAAGATTAGTTTAGGCATGGGAACTGAAAGGAATTTCAAAGATTTTTACAATTTTCTTACTCTCGTAAATAAATTTACGAGAAAATAATAAATTAACTTTTCTTTTACACTGTATATGTGTGCATATATTTATATATATATGTTAGTGGATGTGTAATTTTTTCTAAGAAGATAGACACACAGCCAGTTATTTTCTACCGGTAACCGCAAAACCGTTGAGCGATTTCTAGTATGAGACAGAACCCGCTTAAGTGCTGTGTTAACGTCAGCGATAACACCTCTATGCACTCAGCATTAAACAAAGTTCTCAAGCCAACAAATTTCCTAATAATAATAAAGAAACAAAAAGGAGATGAACTAAGGAGAAATATTACAAAGTTTTTAGAAAAATAATTACTTTTAATGACAAGATTTTGGTTATTAATTTATCATTTATAACGTGTTTGAATAAATTGCTATTATTAATTATTAATAATTAATTAACCGTGTGACAAAAGTTTAAGGAAACTTATATTTATTATAAACAAAAGAAATTTCACCGTTTTTCGAAGATGATTTGTTGAAATATAAATACAAAGATAACTGCAAAGTCTTTTATCTCGATAAAACAAGAAATCCGATTTGTTCGTCGAGTTTTCGCGTAAATATAAAAGTAGAAAAGGAAGAAATCTTATCAGTAATCACCAAAGGGGGCTTATTTATTATCATATTTTTCATTAAGGTCAGAAGCAAAAACATTCGTGCAATAAACTATATTGATTGATTACCTCAGAAATTATTTTATTGTTTGTAAGAAGTATATCGATATCTGGATTTACGGTTACGGTACGATGTAAAAATGTATAATATTATGTGTAAATGTGCGTTGAGAAATATTTTCACGATTCGCTAAGCCTTATATATCTTATCGCGAATATATATCTGTCGTTATGCCTTATAATAACAATTTATCAATCCGCATTGCGATCATTTTTTCGATAAACGTAATTCGATCGTTATATTACATTTTATTTTATTGCTCAAATTTAAGAAATAAGATTAATGAATTTCTATTATATTTTTTTTTTTTTTTGGAAATAATGATTTATATAATATTATCAACAAATTACTTTAAAATAATAATGAACAAAAAAATATATAAAGGAATTAGATAAATAAATTATAAGGAAATTATAAGAAATATTATCATATATATTCAATTATATATTAAATTATTAATATTATTATTTTATTTTTCTTTAAATTATTTTCTACAAATTTCCACACAACTTATCAGTCAACCTAATAAATAAATATNTAATACTATACTACATTGTATTATAATTTTAACAAAAATTAGATTACCTTTTTTTTTTTAAATAGAATTAAATTAAAAAGTAAATATTTGAATTTAATTCTTTTTTTCGATAAATTATATAATAGTAATGAACAAATAAACAAAATAAATAAGAAACAAAATGAATATTAATAAGAAAGAAAGAGAAAGAGAGATCATAAGTGTATCGCAAAATTGTCGATGTTATTTCTTGCTCGAACTGACAGATAAATTAATTGATCAAGGCGGACAGATTATTTTCTGAGAAGCCTTCGACTTGTATTCTTCTCAAAAATGATGTCGAGTAAAGGAAGAAAAATGTGTAAAGGGTCGATTCGTCTTATTCTTTATGGTCAACATATAAAACACGTTCTTTCTCCTTTTCTCTGTCACTCTCTCTCTCTCTCTCTCTCTCTCTCTTTCATTCTATGGCCTGATTTTCACGACCGTGAACGTGCGAACGTGTCATTAAGTCAATCGTCATCGTACCGTGACCGTGAGACACACGTGGGGAGTCACGCATAGTAATCCTTTAATTATCAGTACTTGCCCTCGGTGCACTTTTAACGCGAATGCTACTCCGTTTCTCGCTCTTATGTTAGTTGAACGATTCTAAACAAACCAATCACGGCTTTTCTCGAGTTCTCTTTCCACACGCTCAAGAGCTCTAAACATTTATGCAAATATTTATTTCTACATTTTATTTTTATCTTTACGTTTTATCTCAAGCTGTTTTATTATATTTTTATCCTTTCGTCTATAGTATACTGCAGTTTGTATTATAAATATATATTTACATTGTTATCGCGACATAATTACTAGAATTATTTTTAAAATATCTTCTTTTTTTTTTTTTAAGTATAAAAATTGTTTTTTGTATATTAAATTTTAATATTTATTTATTAGGTTGACTGATAAGTTGTGTGGAAATTTGTAGAAAATAATTTAAAGAAAAATAAAATAATAATATTAATAATTTAATATATTAATTATTATTAATATATTAATGCATTAAATATATATATATATATATATATATATTATATATAATATAATATATTTAATTCTATTTAAAAAAAATTCTAATTTTTGTTGAAATTATAATACAATGTAGTATAGTATATCTAAAATTGATTGACTTGAAAAATTGAATTACATTTAATTTATTTGTTCAGGTTGAAAACTATAGATGTTTACAGATATTAGATATTTTTCTACGAATTAAAAAATTACTTTTAAATATGTCAGAAAAAGTAATTAATTTTTGAAATCTTTTTCTTTTTTTTTGAATCTAGTCGAAGTACTTGACTCTAATTATTGGATATTTTTTTTCTTTGATTTATCTTACTAATTCTTGTTATCTCAATTAGTTTGAAAAGACAAGTGTTATAAATACGATGGACCAGTTTCCTTTTCGGAAAGATGATCATTGATGAACACACACACGTACGTATTACAGATTTACAGCTGTTAAAGGAACTTTCAAAGTTGTTCGTTTAACGATTCTCCTTATAAGGGAGTACGGTTAAGGACGATCAAATTTATAGCAGATTCAATTCGATATTTATACAATCTCGAGAGAGACTAAATCGTTGACCCACTTTGTAAGGTCAACAATTGCATAATTCTACTTACTCGTACAACTTATATCCACCATGTATATATTTGTATGTGTGTAAATGTATACATATAGTATATATCTCCTTTATACATCTATATTTGCAAGTAAACGTGAAGGTTGTCCAGTTGTGTGATCTCCACCATATACGGTTAATCTAAACGAGTGTCCTGTGTGTACGAGTTTAAAGGAATTACGTCTCCTTACGTGTAATACTCGACATAATTTTAGATTTCAAACACGTGTTTGTCGTAACAAAAACGTCATAGATCCCATTTTTCTATCATCGATTTTTATTTTAATTCTTTGATTCGTAATTTAATTTATTGCAAATAATTTAACCCTTTGAGTGCTGAATAATACTTTAACTTAAAATGTTTTTGTAAGAACAAAATAGTTTATTATTAACCAGATTCTAATAATAAATGATATTTAATAATTAAAGTTTTTCTTTATGTGAATATAATTTAATTGATTAATATAAACATTAAATTATTTTACATTAATATTAACAAACACGTATATGCTTTGAACGATAAGATTAGTAATGTTTACCAAACGCATATATGCGTCCATAGCACTCAAAGGGGTTAAAAAAAACACCATACTAATTTTCAAATAATTATTATCAATCTTAATAAAATAATTTTTAACGAAACGTTTTATTGTCGTATTGAACATATGCAAAACTTATATCAAAAATTTGGGATAAGTAGAAAGGAATTTCGATAAATCAAAGTAACAACGAAGTAACTTATTTCGGTTAATTAGGGTGTTAAGTATTTTGTAATGTTGTATACACGTACGAATGATAATTATGTAAACAAATAATTAAGTTTGAATATTATTTGGACGATCATTGATGACAATATCGATTTCTATACTTGGATAATCTTCGAATAATATTAAAAGAAAACCGACTAGCTTGTTTTAATATTACTCTCACGATTCTTCGAGGAAGGTATATCTATATACATACATACATACATACATATATATACATATTTAAGTAAGTAGATACATTGTTGCGTCGATTATGAGAGAAGAGGAAACAGAATCATCGCGTTGATGTCATCAGAATAAAAAACCATTCGAGACCTAGTCAGCCATTTTAGGATAGTCAATTTGAGATATCATGGTCTATCATTGTTCGTTTTAAATCTGACAATGAGATACATTTATTTATTTAATTTATATTTTATCAAAGCTCGTTCTTATTGCAATAAAAAAAAAAAAAGATTGGAAAATGAAAATATATAAATTTCCTTTTCACTTGTCGTGGGAACTTGAAAATAATGATTTATAAGAATGCAAGGTCACGAGTAGGGTTGGTACATACAATGAAGAGGTCAAGAGTCAAACTTCTTTATCCTTCTTTTTTTAATTCCAGTTTCCGATGTGAAAGGATCGTCGTTTCGCGGAACGGAACGAACTTGGAATATTATTTTGAAAGGAACTCACGTACTTACATTTATACAGGGTGTGTATAAAATTCTTAAGTGATTCTAATAATCAGTTAATTTTTTGTTTCTTTAGCGAAATTTTGTTTAAATTGTCAAACTATCAGCGTAAGAATTTGTTCATTCGATTGAATGAACACATATGTGTGTACGTTTATAAAATGTAATTAAATAATTTGTGGATATGTTTGATAAAATGATATAACGATAAAAATAATTATGTTTATCGAGTTGTCGGTACGATTATGATTATGACATAAGGAAGAAGCTATGCTTGAATGAATCATGATATGGAGAAAGTTTTCTTATAAGGTCAGCTCCATCTAGGCCATGTTTAGATTATTTCAAAAGTACTCTTCACTTTCTTTCAATTTATTTTTAACTTAAGATGATTAACGTCCTTCGTTGGATGATATAAAGGAATGTTTGAAGTGTTGATAATGCCACTTCGAAAAATTCAAATTTCTTATCAACCGATGGAATTCAGATCAAAAATTAACGAACGTCCTTGAAAGTTCCAGAGAACTTGCAATTAAATTAAATCACTCTGAGGTGATTAAAATAATAACGTGATTATTATTCTAAATAATTCTAAGAATTGTAATTATATATTCTCGTGATTTTTGTAGAGGATAAAAATTAGATTATAAAAAAAAGAAAAAACAATTTCTTGTTTTTACCATTCATGATTTATGTTTAAATACTGCAGTACATTTGTTACACCGAGAAACATATTAAATGCAACTCTTATTAATAATTCATAAAATTAATGAATTCTCGTTTAAGTTATATGGGCATCAAATGAATATGACTTTTTAACGTGATCATTCTAAGAGTTTTTTTATTTTTTATTTTTTGTATAGTAATCGATATATTATAACGTACGTATATATATA
>NW_015148970.1:3524672-3579753 GCF_001465965.1 Polistes dominula
TATATATATATATATATATATATATTATAAAACGTGAGAAAGGAAAAAAAGAAAGAGGGGGAAAGATCTTTGAACTGGAAAATCAACGAGCAAGATAATATTTTAAGATAGTCATGCTCGACGACTCATTACATATAAATGACGATAATTATAAATTTAGAATCTGTTAACACTTGGATAAGAACATGTTGGATGATTACTCAAAGTAAAATGAAGGATAAAATTGATACTTTTAACATTTGATATCGCGTGTAAACGATATTTTTCATTAGGATTAGATAATTGATTAAAAATAAAAACAAAAAAAGAACAAAAAAATAGTAAAACAGATTAGAAGTTGTCAGAAATAATACGGTTATAATCTCGTCCTGTACTGGCACAAGTAAGAGCAAGCAAAAGATTCACGATCTCGTGATTCCAAAGTATAAAGAACGAGTCGGAGAACCGCATTCCAAAGACGATAAGCGTGTATTCCCTTTATAATGAGCATGGGGGGTTGGAAATTATTATTGTTTTTTATTTTTTTTTATTTCTTCTATGACTTTTTAATATCGATCTAATTGTTCATAATAATATTGAATTTTATTTTTTATTACAATTTTTTTTTTATTATTTAATTTGATTCTCATTCAATTTGAATTTATTAATTAATCTATAACAAGAAAAATGTAATTAATTATTTTTAATTTATTTATTTATTTAATTTAATTTAATTAAATATTAATTTTTAATAAATGATTAATCTCATTGATATTAAATAAATATCGAATTTTATTTTAATTTATATTTTATTGTTACTATTATTATTATTATTATGTTTACAATTTTCATTTCATTTTGATTATATTTATTGTTTCATAATATAACAAAAAAAAAAAAAAGTAGAGCAAAATATTTTCGAATAGTTATCACTCCATATTCATTATATTTTTGATAGGTCAAAGACACTCGTGCTTAAATATGTAAATAAGTAAATACAATAGGACTATTCTCAACGATTCAGAATGCTTATCAAACATTGGAATTTATTTTGAGTCATTCATTCCGTTAGTATAGTCAGGAAATAAGCTGTAATATTGAAGTGTCGCGATATGATGTAACTAAATTTATAAATCTTATATTAGATCAATTTACAAAAGAAAATCATATAAATTACATCGAATCTTATAGATTGAAATTAAATCGAATATAATTGACAAAATAATAATATTTAATTTAGAATAAAATCAAGAGGAGAGTTTTATCATTTTTGCATCCTTTTCATTTGTACAAGTTGTACAGATTTGTGGTTTTATTTACTAACGCGATACTTAAAAGTAAAACGATAAAACGTGAGTCATCGTTCGTTTGAAATATAGTATTAGAGAGACAACCATATTCCATATTCGGTGTTAGTTGAGCTGTGATTATTAAATAGAAGCAAAAACAACAGCAGCAACAGCAACACATCAGCTTCTCTCACATCAGTGAAAGAGAAGAAAGGCAAAAGCTTTCGTGTGTGCCGGCAGTACCGTTCTTTCTTTCAACTCACAAGCCGCAGGAATGTTCAACGATCGGGATTTTAAAGTGAGAGAGAAACGAATACGAAGAAGAAATTCCTTCTTAACCTTTTTTTTTTACTCTTTTTTTTACTCTTTTTTTTTTGTAATCAGCAAATATAAAAAATAACTCTAACGCATAAAAGTAAATTCAATTATACGATAATTTGTAAATTATCATTCGTTCAACGTTCTTATCGTATTTTGTTTTTTCTTTGTATTTAAATAAAAAAAAAAAAATAAAATAAAATAAAAGAAAAATCCGTGTCGTATTCGTTTAAATCTAAGAGATCCCACAGAAAAATAAGCTTCCATTTTTGTACTTCCGGAGTGTGTTCTGAGACAACCCACGATACTTTTGTTATCCGATAAACGGATACCAAATGGTGGTACGACGCCCTATCTACAGTTCGTATTAAAATATCTGAACGATCTTGTAACTTAAATAACTTAATAGAATTAACTAAAACTTTTTTTTTTAAATTTTACGTGTTAATTTTGTAATAAATTTCTAAAGGTTATAAAAAATAAACACAAATTTGTTCATACAATCAAATCATAAGGAAGAAGAAGATACTCAAACGAGAACAAAAAGTTTCCATTCATTTATATTTAATTGTTAACATAGTATATTAAATAATATTTTTTATTTTCAGATGTTTCTTTACGATAAGATCGTAACCGTGTAATAGAAGAAGAGAAAAGAAGGGAAAGACAGAAGACAAAAGATAATATCTTTAAAAACCGTTGGAACCATCCATAGGAAAGAATACTTCGTAAGGCTCATCGAATGAGAATATAAGAAAAAGAAAAAAGAAGAAAAAAAAGAGTAAAAGAAGAAGAAGAAGAAGAAGAAAAGCGAGGAGGTGTAACCATGGCCGGCAAGTTTTGCGAGGGACGCTCCCTTCTTCGGCAACTAGGTCTCATTTTAATTCCCCCTTCGAAACCAGAAAGAGAAAGAGAAAGAGAGAGAGATAGAAAGAAAGATAGAGAGGATCGGCAAGCAGCTGTCGTCGTTTGTGGCACGTATATTCTAGCATATCTACACTAATACTATTACCGGTCTTCCTCTAGAGTCAACTTTAAGAGAACGAATCCTTGAAATCCTCGGTTAAAACTCGTAACCACTTGAAAAAGTAAGTTCATCATTCTACGCGTGGAATTTTCAAATTTTACCGCTCGTACCTTCTTCAACAAGTGTCCACATATTACCGATTTTAAATTCAAGAGATATTATTTCCGATATTATTTATCTTGAAAAGAGAAATGATAATTGTGAGATTTATTTTTAAATGAAGGATTCTTTTTCAAGGATCTATCCATTTGCTGCTTGTTATCGTTTGAGAACATTTTGTTGAATTAATTAACTCGTTATATTTGTAATATTATTAACATACAAAGAAGAGAATGTCGAGATCGTAAGATTTATTTATTTCAATTCAAGAATTTATTTGCTTGTTTGCGTGGTACCATTTGAAAAAAAAACAAAAAAAAGAAAAACATTTTTATTTCAATCTGTTAGCAAGCAAAATACATTCGTCGAAACGAAAAACCTTTTTTAAGAAATGAAATTTCAGATAAGAGAACATGAATTCACGAAATTCGTAGGTGTAGAGATAACACAGTTGACAAAAATGTAATATAAAGGTGATGAAAATGCGAGAGAGCCGCGCCCGCACGAGTATTCGGTGAGTAGGTCACGAATCGACATTTTGCCGGAATGATGAGAGGGTGGTTTAGGTGGAATATAGGTTGACTGGGTCAGGGGTGAAAATCGGTGTCTCTAGGGACGGAAGATTATGTGGAAATGTTTATTGAAAAGTGGTAGTGGTGGTTGTGGGTGGATTAGGCGTTACCTTTCTCTGAGCTTCCGCTGCAAAACCGGATTTTGTAGCCCTGTGACTGGCCATGATCCTTCGAGTCGAGGTCGTTCACCGACGTGGAGGACCAACAAGTACGAGAAACTTTAAAAAGATTTTGTTTCTTTTCTACTTTATTTTAAATTATTATTATTATTATTATTACTTTATTTTCCTTTTCTTTCCTCTCTTTTTCGTTTCGTTTCGTTTTTTATTTCGATTTTTATTTATCAATCAATACCGATTGTATAGATCCTTTTTATTTCTTCCCTTTCTTTCTCACTCTTTTTCTTCGAAAACACGATGTGGATTATGCGAGCGTAAAAAAAAAACGAAGTTAACGATTCGACGGTCGCGGCTCGACTGAAGCGACGCTGCCGAACCA
The DNA here is from genome assembly GCF_001465965.1 of Polistes dominula. The sequence continues at coordinate 3,528,455 of NW_015148970.1, forward strand.
AGGCGGGTGCAGGACTCGTGCCTTTTCTCCGGCGCCGATTGGTCGCTATGCGCGCGAGTATTGAGTTTTCGAGTGACACGTGATCTCCGTTCTCCAGTCTTGCTCCGGAGATGACGTCAGCAATCGGCCGATAACGAATTCTTTGGAACGTGGATATGATCCTTTAATACGAAAACTTTTACATTTTGCTAGAATTTAGCTTTGATCCTCTTAGATGGGACATGATTTTTAATTAGGATCCTTCAATACTATTTTAAGTATCTTTTAGTAAATGCTTTTTAGTTGTTCTAATTTTTAAGAAATCAACGTGTATAAAATATCACCCTCAGATTCTGATTTTAAACTATTATTGTTTCTAGTCATTTGCACGAACTAAAGATCAAGATTTTGTGCATAAAACAAAAAAAATTGCTGATCGGTTTGATCGAGAAAAATGACGTCATCGCCTGTTGAATTCTTCACATCTTGGATCTTACCACCTTACTCTGAGAGCTTTCCATCACATGCGCCCACGAATCTTACTTTATTTCTACCATAGGTGGTCCTGACAAGTACATGACATTAATGGAATATATTTCACTGTCGAGTATATCTTATTATTTCATATTTTATTGATTATTTTATTATATTTTAAGTCAAAACATTTGTTTATTTTAACGCGTTCCACAATCGGTTGTATAAATTAATCAAAAATGTTCGAAATGTACGAATAAGCAAACGTGGGATGACTCATTAACGATGAAGGACGTATTTCGTTTTAAATTGCAGAACCGTATACGGTTTTACATTGTAACATTCTTGACTAATTGAGCAAAAATGAGTAATACCAAAAATGGACTTGAAAAATATATACTTTTATACATATTTTTGTATGTTAAATAGTATATAATTTATTAATATTTATTTTATTTTTATAATTATTATTATTTATTTGTTTAATAGAAAATAATACTATTGTATTTCTGTTTATACATTAATTTTTTATGTAATATCTGTCAATTCATAATATTTTATATATATTCATTATTGGTAGATTCTTGTTTTATCGACTAGTAAGAATTAGTAGATTCCTATTTTATCGATTAATCTCTATAAAGATATCTATTATTATCGATATGTCGGTAAGAGAAAAATCTACTATTTCTGACAAGTCGGTAAAATAGAAATTTATATAAATCTACTGATCGATAAAACAGTATTTTTCTTTTAAAAATAATAAATATAAATATAAAGATATAACCAAACTTAAAATAACAATTATAAATATCGCTATCGGTTATAAATACCTATTTATTTTAAAAATAATTAATTATCAATTACTGTATAATTCAATGTACTATTAGAAATGATTTCAAAATTAAAATTAAATTTTTTAGTAAACTGATGATCAAGATTTCATTAAAAAAAAATAACGAATCTGTTTCTTATAAATATATGATAAATCAGATCATTTAATACGTCCCTGACTCCTTTCCCCTTCGTTCGAAGGGAGGTGCGGCTTGCACCGGAAAAAGCTTGGAGGGGCGTCTTTAGTAGGACGTTGCTTGTATTATGTGCCTTTAGGTCGGACTATATACAGTCCTGTTTCACTGAAGCGGTAGCCGCGCGCGTAACACGCTTGAGTTCGCGTTTGAGTTTGCTCGTTTTATCGTTCAGATAAAGACGATAATCGTTGATGTTCGTGGAAGTTAAGAAAACAAAAGAAAAAGAAATAGAATTTAAAAAGAAAAATTTGATTATACTCACTCGAACAGTGCAACACGTTAGAAAAATAAAAATTACCGCATGCGTGAAGTGTTATTCGTATTTTCATAATCGCAAGTGACATTAACTTCCGGTTGTCGGGGAAAGAAAATAAAAATGAAAGAAGGGGCGCGAAAATCGGTGATCAAGTTAAACATTTTCAATTGATTTACGATATTTCATCAAATGTGATGATAAATTTGGTGAGGAAGAAATCATGTTCGATCCGGTCTCCGAAGAAGAGAAAAAACGTTTCTTTAGACAGAGTTACGGTGCACATTTACCAGGGTAAGATAGAAATATCGTTTATTTTTTTCAAAATATTTTTCGCATGGTATTTATCAATTTAATACTTTAATTATCAATGGAATTATTTAATTAATTTCTATTAAAAACTTAAACACGCCGATTCGTTGTCGTTGAACTTTTACAGATATACATACATACAATATATTAGTGAAAGAAATGTTTCTCGGTACTATACAGAAAGAATCTAGCGTGTTATCGATTAGACTTCTTTCATTCACCCCAACGAGACTCTTCTAAGGTTTTTAAGAGGGTACGTTAAAACGTTATTGATCCTCGTTCATAAGAACATTTCTTAAGGATTACATAGATCGAAGATTATTCAAGAATATTGAGAAAACATGATGATTTCTCAAAGACGATCGTTTAAAACCAAGTCATAAACAGGTCTAATTAAATTTGCAAGTTGATTAACGCCAATACTGAAGTTGTCTTGTACGGAATACACATACGTTGCATAACGTATGCAAACAATACCGAGTATCGAAGTTACAATTCGACGTATACATCATTATCATTGCGCATCAACATAACTAAATGTTCATTGTGATCCAAACAACGAGATAAACGTATATCGTTTATATTATATAAACAAAGTGAAATCAAATTAAATTTAAATCATTAGACAAATTATATCTAAATTATGATAATGATTTATTAAATAATTAAAGTTTATATAAGGTATTCCTATAAAAAAAAAAAATAGCGTTTAACTTAGAAATAATAAATCGAAGTATCTCGATAAAAATAGATAAAAGAGTGATCTAAAAGAGTGCTCGTACTTTTACTCTTATGGAAAGTAACATAGGTTACTTACAAACACGATAACGGTGACTTTCTATAGAACGTATTAGTGTGCGGATGTCAAACGACATGTCCGTAGAATATATAATAGAACGTGTCTGTGTATCTCTCACGAGACTTGATTACGTGATCAACGATCGAAGATGAAGATCTAAAACTATTACACGTACTTGAATCTCTTTCTTATTCCCATTTTATTTCTTGAGATTTACACGATTCTTTTTCTATCACTTTCCAAGAACGTTCAAACGTCAAAAACGGTCTGATTACTTTGAGAAAGGTAACAACGATCTCATCGATGGAACACAATCTTGAATTATACGGTTTCTGAGTAAGAAACTTCGACGCGTCGGACCGTGAAAATTCATTCGAAATTTTCTATTATTCTCTTCCTCAATCTACTTTATTTTCATAATTTATTTCAACAAGAGAAAGAGAACTACTTTATATAGATTTGCATACGTTCCGAAGAATACACCTTGACCTCAACCTCGAAAATAAATATCCCATTAACCTAATTAACAAACGTGTTAATCGTATACAATCAATCAAGGTGATCGTACCGCAACGATAAATACACAAGTACCAATAATATAACTAGGTCTTTCCAATTTGCAACAATTCTACCTTACAAATCACGCTAAGTACTTTGTCGTATTGTCCTGTTTTATCTTGTCCTTGAATCAAAGATAATATGGAGTGAGAATTAGATCACTAGTCTAACCCTTGACACATGCATCGGGAAAGTATCGACCAGAGAGGAGTGTGTATCGTGAAGCTGGTACCAAGACTGGTACCGAAACACTTTACACCCCCTAGAACCAACCACGCAAAGGTAAAATACGCGCGAAACTATCCAACTTATGACGATTTGCATCGAAATGTTTATTCTAAACTGAGATACTTCTATTCTTGTTCTATTAACACTAGATTGCCCGAGATTTCTTGTATAGCTATATTGCCCAAAAACAGTCAAAATGACTGCATTGTGAAAAAATAACTAATGTGTAAACAAATTTGTTTAAAATTAATTTTTAATATTTCTTATATTATTTACAGTTATACAACAAGTTATTAGTAAATATTAACAATATTAATTAATTAATTATTATTAATTCTAAGAAATTGTGTCATTATATACATAATTGTTTTTCTAATTGAAAATAAAAAACAGTCAAAATGACTGCCTTGGGCAATCTAGTGTTAAAATCGATTCTTGGAAAAAACAAAAACGTTAAAGGAAACAAAAGACACTAGTTTGATGAGTTAGTTAAATATAATAAAGGAAATCATTTTTTTATAAATAATAGGAATAATTGTACGAGAAGATAAAAAATTAGACGAGTTTGAATAAAGTTGAAAATGATTTATAGTAAATTAGTAAATGTAATAAGATAATAATTTATCGTTTAAAGATAAGGATTTAATCGAAATTATTAATTAAAGATAATCATATCGTTGTAATACGATTTCGATGTAAGAAAAATCTGTTGACAGATATTGATACGTTCGTGAATCTAAAAGACCTCCAGCAATGACCTAGATCGATTTCGTATCGATCTCAGAGTATCACGACACACGTCGATCATATATAAACGACTTTCTGCGATGTACGCTAATAGTCAATGCACCATGACCGTCACAGTGTGAGCTTACCCATCTGGTAGTAGTATACGAGTAGTAGGTCACCGGTAGTGTACATTTTTACGATCCGTTACTTCAATGAGCCGATGATGGTATCGTCATCCATTGTATTTTATATTTTATATCTCTAACAAAAGATCAAGATCAAATTTAAAACGATCTTATAAACGAATAAAGATAATAATTATTTGTTTTTAACAACTTAATTATATTTTTTCAGATACACAGGTCATTGTCCAACACTTAAGTTTAGAGTTGGAAAAAGATTTGGAGCTAATACGGAAGAAATAATGAGGGTAAGATTTATTTGATTTGAAATGTAATTTTATTAGATCTACCGGTCTGTAAATATCTATAGTGATTTTGAAATTCTTTCTTAAACGTTTGTAGGAGTTGTTGGAAAAGAAGATCTTGAAATCAGGGCCTTATAGGCCGAATTCCGGTAAGGACGTTGCGCTCGTTACGATACCGAACGAGAAGGACATTAGAAGAGATTGGAAAAATGACGCACACTTGTATAAATCACCGCCATACATTTTAGGATACACAGGTAAAGAAATTGAAAAAAAAAAAATGATAACAATATTGTCTCATCTTTTAAACATTTATCATTTTTTTTAATTTTAAAAATTCACAAATAAGATTTTACGAATGCTTTTTTGAAAAATTATTCTGTAAGAAAATAAAAAAGAATAGAATATTAATTTTTATGAACACCTACATTAAAATATTTTCTTAAAACAATAGAATTGACGCGTGTAGTATCCTATGACTAAAGAATAAAACCATTTGAATTTGAATCTTTAGGATATATACCTGGCTTTAACAGCAGTTATGGTCTTCCCTTTATGAGGGCTGTCGAAGAGGGTGCAAAAGAATGGCACGAAGTTCAAACTAAACTAAGAGCACGTATGGACATGATGAGGGCACAGGCTGAAAGGACTAATTCAAGAAATCTTTTATCACGTGTCAGAGCAGATAATGTTGCTGTTGAGATCGATCATGGTCACAAACGAGAACGAGTTATTTTTGGTAAATTTGAACAATCATTCATTCCCTTCATTTTTAATCAAACAATTTTACTCACCGATGAGTTTTATTTCATTTCATTTTTTCTTTTTTACAGATTGTACGGTTTCTCCAGAAAATCCACCGATCGTTGGTTACACAGGACACATTCCTGGAGCAAAAGGTGAAGTTGCACTTTCTAAAAGATACGCTCAAGCTGTTAAAACGGGTTTAAAATCAGTAAGAAAAGAGCGTGAACAAAGACTGAATAAATTAAAGGATGTTCATCCTGTACAAAGGGTACTCGATGCTGCTTGCGTCGATGAAACTGGTCATACGAGAGCATAAAAAATGAAAAGAAAGAAAAAAACAATTCTACAATATATTTTAGAAAATGTATGATGTTATATAATCTTTATCTTTGATACAAGGATTAAGATTTTGAGATAAAAACAAATAATAAGAAGAAAAAATGATACAAAAGTAAGTAAATTTTCACTTACAAAAATGGTAAGCATCTTATATTTTTATTCTACATATATATATATTTATATATAAATAAATAAATAAATATTATATATATATATGACGAGAGCTTCTATAAAATATTGATTTTATCAATAGTATCTTGGCTATTAAATATTAGCCGCAATACTTACTTAAAATTTGTGGATCGATACTCTTATGCCAGCAAAAGTGGATCAAGTTATAGATCATGCCTTATCCATTTTAATGTGAGAAATAAATGAAATATTCAGCACAAAATAACGTGATAAATGGTAGAAACAATAAAATTATAGTTGTTTTTTTCTTTCTTTCGTCAAAAAAAACATCGCGACAATTATTCTTATATCAAACATAAGTACTTACTGTCCTTTTCTCTATCATCATATTTTTATCAAATATGTTATTATATTTATATCTATATCTATATATATTTATTATATGAAATAATTAGAATAGTAATGTTCTTTAATTTACGAAAGCTTTTTAATTCTCTTCTCTAAAACATTTTCAAAAAAAGGATACTGAAATAAGCTAGTGATTATGAAAACGATCTAACTCATATTTCTTGAGATTTAAGTTTGAATTATTTCCAAATTATTGTTATCCAATTATTATTATTATCTAATTATTTCCAATATTTTCTAAACAATTCCCTATCAAACTGCATTTAACTAATAGGTACCATTAGCACGTACCTAAAACATTACGAGCTATAAGGTTTAACATATCTGCGAAATTGACCAATCTTTTTTCTGTTTCTGTACTGGAAATTTATTCTTAGGTATTCGCGTAAATAATTAAAAAATAATTTAAACAATATATAATAAACGAATATATTTATTTCATAACGAAAGAATACAAAAAAATAAAGTATTAAAATAAAATCTATGCAATAGTGTGTATGTAAGAAAATATGCAGTAAATAATATTTATTTTTAATGTTTTTCATTTCCGTTTAATGTTATTATTAAAATGCTTTACATTTTATTTCTAGCAAGAAATGCAACAATGTTTGTTTGATGGATTATTATTTTTTTTCTTTTTTTATTAAATGTCGTTTACTACTTTATGATACGGATACATTTTAAATAATAATTAACAAAATATATCTTTTAATATCTCAAATGACATATAATTAGATCATTTCCATAATTACCGATTAATTTATTAAATTTATATATCAATTAGTAATTTTTTTCTTGTCAACGTACTCCACGCCTAAATATTCCGTCCATCTATAATAAATGACTTTGTACAAAGAACTCTAGGACCATATCGAAAAAAAATTCATATATATATATATATATATAAAATTTCACCGTCAGTTCTCATTAAAGCATTCATCAAAAAAAAAAAAAAAGAGAAATTCTTTAAATGTTTTCGTCCGGAAACATTCTAAAAGAATAATAAACATATGAATGAACGATATTTACGAGCTAATTCCATTTTTCCTTCGTAATTGGATCTCTGATTTCAATATTTGAAAAGTGGAACTCTTAGCCGTTAAAAAAGAAAAAAAGAAATTAATGATCACTATAAGTGTCGTCTCACGTTAATGAATAGAATTGTAAAAAAAATGTTATTTGTGTAAATAAAATTATGAATAAACAGATAACTTTCGTATAAAAAAGTAATTGTAATTATAAAAATACATATTATATATATATTCTTAATTAGAATTAGTGATATATCTGTACATGTTACAGCATCAATTTGTTGCAAATCGAAGTGAATAATATTTACAGATTTAATTTCTGAATTTATTAGATTTTTTCTTATTACTGTTGGACAAATAAATTCTGATTTTATAATATCATGCTTTTTAAAAAAGAAAAGAACAAAATCATCACTAATTTCTTTCATGAGTAAAATACTTAAAAATTGAATATTATCACATGTTGCTTTCTTTGAACACTTACTGTATCAAGAATTCCATAAATTTTCAACTCTTTTTTCATCATTAATTGAATATTATAATCAATAAATTCTAAAACCATTCTCTTGACTTCTTGACAAATTACTCAACCAATTTCTTAACTTAATTTCATGTTCTGTTATAAAAGTATTTAAATATTCTGTTAGATAGTTAATTAGATAGTTAATAATATTAAAATTAGGTAATATTTAAAGTCGTTGCTATTTTAATCCAGTAAGCGTATTTTTACAATATATAGATAACAGTAGATTCCTACATTTGTTTACGGTCGATAACAATAAATTCTTGCATTTATCGATATCAATAATAGAAGATTTCTGTTATAGATGTATAATGATCAAAGTAATTTGAAGGACATAATACACAGGTATATTTAAAATTTATTTTTTTACTTACTACAAAGTGCAATATAAAAAAATTCAGGTTTACTGGATAAAAAATAGCGACAACCTTAAAAACATTTGTCAAAAATGACTTAATAACAAAATTTTTCTTCATGATATAATTCTTTTGAAACAAATCGAATTATGCCATAAACATTTTTGATACCATTAAAAATAAAGAAAATAGTTAGGTGGTCTTCTTCAGCTTACGTTGTATACCATTTATTTATTACGTTGTGGCAATCTGTTAATTCTTTCTAATTCCATAGCAACTGTTCTCTTCCAGCATTCTACAGTAAGTTTATTTTGTCCGTATGACAAAGACATCAGTCTTGTTAAAACTATCAAAGAATGTAAATTTTCTCCAGTTATATTTCTATTCGTTTGCCGTATTTGTACGAAGTCTTCTTGAATAACCTGCACGAAATATAATGAATTGTTAATATATTATTTGTAACCATAATACTTAAAAATTATTATCAATTTAGTAATTACTTACATTTGTAACATCCTCATTGAATTCAAATTCGGTATGCCTTAGAACTTCAAGATAATGGCGAATATCATTCAATCGATTTTGATCCTTCAAATATTGCTTAGTAGCTTCGATTACTTGAAAGTATAGATTTTCCGATTCTTCTTTTAATACAACCTGAGTTGGACACTATAAAATAAATGAATTATAATCCTGAATTTACTTTACTAGAACCTATTTTGATTTAGTGATAAAAAAAATGTTACTCACGGTTATAAAAGATTTTGCTTCTGACAAAATTAATACAGGTATATCAGTATCATAATCCATCGTATAATATTTAAAATCATATGGCACTTTCTGAAACGTAACTAAATTCGTAATAGCATCATAGTTCTGTTTACCAGCTTGTGAAACTTGACCGCTGGTCAATCCTGTTTCATCAATAACAAGATGAGTATGAGCACTTAATTGAAGTATACCACTTGTTAATCTGTTGCACTCATAATCTTTCCTAAAATATAAGAAAAATTTGTTTTAACTAATATAATGATTGGACATGTTAAATTTATTGGATATATTGATATAGTCAAGATAACTTACTTTGGTATGAAAGTCATATCGTTTAAACTTTCTAATGTAACTTCCAACAAGTGACTTTTTTTTATAAATAATTTTAAAAAGTCGTAAAGATTTTTAGGGAAGTCTTTAAACTTGGTAATAGAAAAATTAGTAATGTTTAAGGGATAAGTACCAAGACAAAGATAATCTTTCCTCATATATCTATAAAGAAGATAATGTTAAATCTGTGTATACGATTGTGAATATTTAATACTAACATTACACATACATAGAAGATAATAAATGACAAATGAGATAATCAGCAGCCAATTGATCACCAAATAACAATTGACTTAAAATTAAATGCAGATCTCCTCTAATTGCCTGTGCTCTTGATATAATTAATGGTGCATTTTCTATTTCATGTTTTGTCAGCACAGTTATTTTTACCACGTGAAGTCTTGGTACAAGAGAAACTGGAGGATTGTGAGTGTTCATTTCAACATCATCCATTTCTTCTGAATTATTAATAAAACTTAATGCTGGATCAAGCGATATAAATCCAATTATATCTACAACTTGATTCAACTTAAAATGTGTTGTTTCATCGTAGATCTAAAAATATAAAATATAATATAAGAGTAACAATAAATACAATAATAATTTTAAAAAACGTATATCATAATTTGTAAATAGAATTGTAATATATTATTTTTTTTAACACCTTGACTGCAAACAGCAACTATAGGTGCCTGGAAAAATAGCTCTCTCTATGCAAACAGTATCTATAGCACCTAATGCGAAATGTTTGTCTATAATAAATGAAGAGCTATTGTCATATTTTGTTTTTGAGAGTTCTGCAGTCGAAGTGTTAAAAATAACAAGAATATTGAAAATAATTAATTAACCTTCACGATGCAAGCTTTACCATCATCAATTGGTATAGGAAAATTTAAAATATATTCCTTAGATAAAATACCATTGTTTTCCTTGTTATTTTTAGCGTTATTATACGTTTCATTAGTCTCGTCTGTTAATAATTTTTCTTTTTTCCTAGTTGGTTCAGAACAATCCATTTCTTCAACTTCATTATTCTCTAAACTTCTTTTATTCATATTATAATAGTTAATTACATTTCTATTTAAATTATTGGTACTAACATTTTCTTCTTTTGCCCAATCATTTAAACCCGGTGTAGAAATAACAACGTATGTTTGCCTTTCAGAACTGATATTCTTTTCTGAGTTAAAAATAATTTCTTCATTTGGCTAAAAAAATATTAATGATCCACTATGAAATATTTTACATTTGAAAAGTAAAAAGATATGCAAATGAATTGTATTATAATAACGTGTGATACTCATGACACCCTCTATGGTCTTAGTAAGAAAAACATGAGTCTTACTTATGAAATACTATGTAGCTTTGAGCATTAAATTATAATACAAAGAATTATATAAAAAATAATTGTAGGTCGTACTATACATGAAATTAACTAATCTTTAAGCATCTCACACCTGTAAAGACCATTTCTTTTCTATTGGTCTTACATCATATCCAGAGTCTAAATAATCGACTTAGATATAAAAATAGATTTAAAAATGATGTAAGACCTTATATATGAAAATAAATAAATAAATATATATATATATATATTGATTATTACCGATGATAAAACTGAATCCATGTACATTCCAAATCTAACGTCGCAATATCCACTTTGTGTATTTTTAACCTCATATTTTTGAAAATAGTATTCAGGATTATACATATCTTGTATCATGCCACGAAACCTAACAAGTTGTTTATCCTTAAAACAATGTAAGGGTGCATTGTTTAACAAAGGAATTTCTTTTAACGCATTGCAATTTGATAATACGGATTTACAAGATGTTTGATTGTTAACAAAATACTCGGGTGTCCACTCATTAATATTGAGAGCTAAAAATAACATTAAAAAATATACATAAATTTATATATTTAAAGAATTATGAATGATAGAAATATTTGTAATTGATTATGTTTATTATTAAACAATGAAAAGATATTTTTAAAACAAGATAAAAAAAAGAGAAAAAGAAAAAACTTACACATTATTTTATAGTTAATAATATTAATTCAATATTTGTGTATAAAGTAAGTTTAAATGCATTCAAAATATAACAACTATTTATAACTTGTAAACACACTGATACAAAATTTTCGACATGGGCTGATTTTTACATTTACCGACATAATTTGACAAGTGGTGCCACCTATATTACTTCGATGTGATTGGTTGATTCTGTCGTTTGATAGTTTGATTTCCTGAATCGATATTATATGAGTGTGTTTTATATTAAAAAATAATAATAATATATATGTATATATAAATTACGTACGTATATTATTTAAATTTTATATTTTAATTATCATTATAAAACTAAAGACTAATGTACATACATAATTTACATGAAATTTTTCAAACGTCATTTTTGATTTTTTCATTTATAATGACAGTTAAACTCGTAATAGTGTTAAACCAGCGGCATTGTGTTTATTCGAATATAAAATAAACCTAAAAATATGTTAGTACTTTATTAATCTTCAAACAAACGATATTAGGAAAAAAACGTTTAGCGTTTATAATACATAATAATTCAGTATGAAAATAGGAGTCCATCCATTGTCACATAATCCTGATGAAGCTTATAAGGAGATATCACAGCAGCAACAAACATTTAAAATAAATGTTAGAACTCCTACGATTGATGCACCAGATGATAAGGTAATTTTATAATATATTACATTTCTTTTTAATTTATAATATCATATAATGACAAAACTTTGTCAACAGCTGCGTGTAGTCTGTATGAGTGATACGCATTCTCTTACACAGCATATAAAATTTGATATACCCAATGGTGATATCTTCATTCATGCTGGAGATTTTACGAAGTGTGGTAGTTTACAAGAAGTTCTTGATTTTAATAAATGGATCGGTTAGTGTCCACCATGTTAGAGATACATATGTTTAATTTCAACCACGATTAATAATTCAGCTAATATCATTGTTTACTTTATAGGAAATTTACCGCATAAGTATAAAATAGTGATAGCTGGAAATCATGAGCTTAGTTTCGATCCAACATTCACAAATCCTTTTAGTATGCATACTTCTGGGGACCGTCAAAAACATACAGGGACTAGTATCATTGACAGTATACCTACATTAGGAATGACCAAAGATGTTCTCGTAGAAGCCATTCAAACAACCGATATTAGAAGTTATTTAACTAATTGCATGTATTTAGAAGATTCTGGAGTCACTTTATATGGAATTAACATATATGGTACGCCATGGTAAGTAATTCTACAGGCATACAATTGAGAAAAAAAAAGAATTAACACTTGAACCTGTAGCAAATTATTTCAGTCTTAAGTTTCTTTTTCTTTTGAGGAACGTTTCCTTAAAACTTTAGGCAACCAGAGTTTTGTAAATGGGCTTTCAATGTGCCACGTGGAGAACCATGTCTTTCGAAATGGAATTTGATACCAGAAAATACAGACATACTTGTAACGCATACACCACCCTTGGGTCATGGAGATTTTTGCTGTAGCGGAGTACGAGCAGGGTGTGTAGAATTGCTTTCTACAGTACAGAAACGTGTAAAACCAAAATATCATGTGTTTGGTCATATTCATGAAGGTAAATTGAAGTATCGTATAATTAATTTTTTATAATAATGTGTGAAACATCTATGAATAATAATAAATGAAAAAAATTATTACTACCTTTATATTTCTTATAGGATACGGTATCTCTTCTGATGGAAAAATCATTTATATAAATGCATCCACATGTGATATTAATTATTTACCAAGTAATCCTCCGATAGTATTTGACATAACATTACCACCTGGATTTGAGAAGTAATAAATTAGTAATCAATATACTTTAATATAAAAAATGACCAATTTGTATTATTGTTTTGTTTTAGAATTTAATATTTTTTTAATTTTATATTTATATATATATATATATATATATATATGTCTAATATCAATTACTGATAAATTATTTAAATTTCTAATGTTATGTTTTAAAAAAGGATTAATTTGCGTTTATAATTATATATATATATATATATGTCTAATATCAATTACTGATAAATTATTTAAATTTCTAATGTTATGTTTTAAAAAAGGATTAATTTGCGTTTATAATCGTTTCTATTTTTTTATCGTATAATAATAATACACATATCTAAAATTCTAATTAAATTATTATGCCATGTTATATTCTTTTAATCAAAAAATTAGGACAACCGATATAAAATGGAATAAATAGAACTATAGTTATTGTTATTATACATAGCATTATAGTGCAAAGCAAATAATACTGGAACGATCGTTTAATATATTTATCATTTTCATGAATTTATAATCTTTATTAATTGACCATTTTTTATGCTAAATTGATGAGTCCCCAGGATATTAATAAGCTACAATGTAATATTGCTTTGGTTTTATTTTTTTTATTTGTTTTTTTTTGTGTGTGGTAATACCCAATTTTACAATAAAAAACATTTTTAAGCAAAAATAAATTTTTGTTATATGTAAATTGGAATATATATTGATAATTGTATTTAATTATTTTTCATTTATTGGTCCAAGATAAATTGCAGATATTTTTATCAAACTCACAATTAATATTGTTCACAGTAAGAAAAAAAATTATATGTCAATATAAATAATTAATTTCCTTTAATTACTAAACTCTTATTATAGTATTAAGATACTATATGTGAGATAGATATTCATATAATATATATAAAAAATTTTTAATTACCGCAATTTTTATATATTTTTTTTGCTTTGTTATAACTTATTGGGTGTAAGATTGGTATTAATATATATGAGTAATTGATATATTGCAGATCTTGCATGTACCATCTACAATGGTAAAATATTTTCGATAATAATTATATTATGCTCAATTATTGTTTTATGAAAATTTATGCACTGTCAATTTTCTTATATAGAGCACGTATTTAAATTAAGGAAATTATTAAATTTTCTTTTTATGTATTATAAATATATGAACTATTTTTTTAATTATTTATCAACATTATGTTGATCTCACTCGAAGGCATTTATAAATGTTATTTTATGAATTAAAATTCATACAATGAAGTTATGTTTATGTGACAAATTATTCGAATCAGCAGACATTATAATTAGAATGATTTCCATAGATTTTCTTATTTCTTAGCATACATATAATAACATAATTTGAATTCACGTAGAATCTATTTATCAATTTAATAGCTACAAACATACCATTCTGAAAACTCTAAAATAATGGCAGATATTATCTTAATTTCTATCAAAAATCATCACCAACAAAATAAAATTTAAAAAAATAAAGAAAGAAAAGATCTAATGATTTTAAAAATATTTTTCCCTCATTAACCAATGAAGGTAATATCTTTTTACTAAACTAGGAAATAATAAAAATAATGGACAAATGTAAAAAGACTACATTCTTTTTCTTCATTCATTATTAGAAGAGTATACTAGAATTAATTTTAAACCTAGTATGGCACATTAGAGAATAGATACGATACAGATTCCCCATTGTGGGTCCTTCTGACAGCTTCGGCAAACATCATTGAAACATCGATACACTGAAAGTTTATTCAATCGTTTAATACATGGATTGACCCCTAGTAGCACAAAATACTACTAAAATAACTATTAAATAAGACATTGAATCTCTTTTTAATATTAAATACACATGCATTCAATATTTTTCAATATTTTGTGCTACTGTGCTGACAATACAAATTTAATTATTTTTATTACCTGTATTTTCGGACAATCTTTCATGTGTTCATCTTGAGGAATAGTATTAGTTACTACGACCGCTTCAAAACATGCATTATTGATTCTACTAATAGCTGGTCCACTGAAAATTCCATGTGTAAGAATGGCATATACTTGTGTTGCGCCAGCCTCTAAAAGTTTTTCCGCAGCATGGCATATTGTGCCACATGTATCAGCCATATCATCGACTAATATTGCTACCCTATCCTTAACGTCACCTACTAGTACCATACTTGCTACTTCATTAGCCTTTTTCCTTTCTTTATGAATAAGCGCGAATTCGACATTAAGTCGATCAGCTATTGAAGTTACTCTGAAAAATATTCAATTATTTTAGATTACTCTATTTTTATTGAATATTTCATCTCTTTCACATTTTTCTTTATTATCTACCTTTTGGCACCACCAGCGTCTGGAGAAACTATGATGCTATTCCTCCATTCGACGATATTTTCTTTAATCCATTTTAAAACGGCTGGTTCGGCGAATAAATTGTCGACCGGAATATCAAAGAAGCCTTGTATTTGACTAGCATGCAGATCCATGGTTATTATATGATCAGCTCCTGCCACTGACAGCATATTTGCTACTAATTTGGCTGAGATCGGTGCACGACTCTGTAAAATATAATTACATCATTAATAATACAAGTATATTAATGAGTCCCTCAAGTCCATTTGCAACCGGATATCTCCTGTAATAAAAAAAAAATTGATACCGTTAGAATTATTTAAGCAGCCTGCCTGTTAAAAAACAATTACACCTTTGCTGTATCAGTAAAACTGAGAAAGAATATATAATACATTCTTTTATTTAAAAAATTTTGATTGTTCAGCGGTTACATGATGTTATATTCTCATATGATCTCTCCTACATTTAAATATATATACAAATATAAAAACATAATTAAATTCTTTTTAAAAATTTTTTTTTCAGAGGGGACAAAATATAAATACAATGGCCAAATGCTAAATACTTCGAATACTGATACAAAAATATAGACAGGAATAAACATGATATATAAAAAAGGTCAAAGATGTGTTGCAAATGCACCCCAGTTAGACTCAACAGAAACTATAATTAAAGCAAAATATTGAAAAAAGTTAGAAAATCATAACAGCACAATGCATCTCAACTCTCCTTTGCCTTCGTGTAGCAAAAGATAATAAGTATTGAACAAGAGGGCAAACACTTAATCAGATTAAAAATAGATAGTAGTTAATCATAGATAGGAAACATGTCGATCTTTTATAGTATCTCACACAACAAACATCGCGATGTATATGCTTTTTTAAAAATACATTAACAAATTATTTTCAAATATTTCTTTCGAATAACATATTGATAAACACGAAGCATATAATTATGCATATGTTTTTTATAGCATGTTGTTTGTTATACACTGAAATGCATTGTGTGCACAATCTTAATAAATCAATACATGTTTTTTATTGTCTCTTATATTAGATATAATAGAAATTTCATAAAAGCAATTATGTGTTAAAAAATACTTTCACTATTTCAAACCTTAATTAACTTAAACATGAAAATCCATTATCAAGACAGCACAAATTGATTTTTTATCGCTGAAGCATTCTGTTTAGATAAGGCATCTTTAATTTACCTTTTACTCTCTTTCTTTCTCTCTCTTTCTCTCTCTCTCTCTCTCTCCCCCTCTTTCTCTCTATGTATTAGTATATGAAAGAAAATGATACAATTTTAAGCTATGTATTTATTAGTACCCACAAGCACACATCAATGTACCCCATAGATGGATTATTAATGATATATGTATGTATAGTGCTATTATATTAATATTTTGCCCTCTCATTCATATGTCAGTAATAATATGTTTTCTTTTTAATTAAAAATTTTTTTTTTTTTAAATACAATTTATCATCCATTCAATTTACTCATTCGTTAATTCTATCAGTCATTCATTCATGGGGATACCATTGTACTATATAGCAACGAATATAAGTTTTGTTAGTCCTACAAATAAAATTTGCTGATATCGAATTAAAAAAGAATTATTATAACTTGAATGGTTCATTGAGCTATCATTACAAACGCTTCACTCGACAATCTTGTTGCTCTTAAATACTCACTGTAGACAGGTCGGGAAGAGTATCCTGAAAATACCCAACTATTCAGAAACATAAAGCAACCTTTGTATATATTTTTTTTTTTAATTTTACCGATATTAACATAAATATCAGTTTAAAAAATATTTGGTTTCATTTCTTTTAACGTTCCTAAACAAAACTTATGTAAATATGTAAATGCCTTATATAAATCTATTAAGGGGGTATTCTGGTCTAGAGGCATGAATTTTAGGTACTTTTTCAAGTGTAATAACAAAAATACGAATAATATTTTCACTATCTATAATGTTACAAGATAGTAATTAATATTTCGAAAATACATGGAAAAAAAAAATAGTGAAAAAATTCAAAATTGAGAAAGATATAGGCTGATGAAGTGGGGGGTCCCAAAAAAAAACGGCGCGCGACAATTGTCAAGATTACAGTTCTCCTGGTAATATGAAATAAAAAATTAAAACGGATTATTAAATTAGAATAATGCCGCTATCGTTCGAACTAAAAGAATTGAAAAAAGTTTTTTAAAAATACTAAAAATTGAAAATTTTGTAAGATTTTAGTTTGCACGATAGAGTAATGCATAGAGAAGACTCTCACCAAATTTCAAGAAAATCGGTTTAGTAGAACTACAGATATCTTGACAATTGTGAAAAAAAAAAACAGTTTCGAGAAAAATGCGTTCAAAGTTTCGCGTAATAAGGGTAGGATATAGGATGCTGCGTCACTAAAACAGCTAAATCTCCGAAAATAAATTGAATTTTGAAAAATCCTCTCGAGGACATATTCTTAAAAGGTTAAGCTTTGAAAATATGAAAAAAAAAAAATCGATTGTTTCAAATTTCTAGACCAGAATACCCCCTTAATAATATAAACTAGAAAATACCGACATTATATCTCTCACGTAATGTGCGTAGGGATAAAGACCCCCTCGATGAAACTTATCAGTTGTTTTCTAACATATATATACATTAAGTTATCTTACATTTGATAACCTTTAAAATTTTGATAGTTGATAAATGATGTGTAATAATGCATATGCATTGCAACGGTGATGATTTCTGTACCAAAGTGCTATTTGTAATAAACCAAATCATTTGTCATTAACATACGTCATTATGTCAATAACACGAATAAATTAAAAAATAAGTAGATAAATAAATAAAAAAAATTAACAGTTACAGGAAAAATATTATGTGAATTAGAATTTTATAGAACGTGCTTACAATGATTGGTTTAACCAAAGAAATAATTCATTTCCCTTTATGCTTTTTCTGTCATGAATTCAAGAATAAGTGCAGCTATTAAAATGATCACAAATTTCAATGTAATTTGAAATGTTTGAATTATACTATTTTTAATAATTATGATTATATTGTATATAAATGAAATAGTTAAATTGTTGTAAGATATGAAAAGATTAATTGCATCAACATTAAGACATCTTTCTTTTTTTTGGTAATGCTGTAATTATTTGATATTGATTAAAACATGCATTTTTGTTACAAAAACAACCCTAGATAAGCCTCTTATTTTTGAAACATTTGTATAATATTTTATTTTGATTGCATGAACTTTGTCTTTTTTTAAAAATAGCTTTAAATAGTATTCCGTGATCATCTAGGGTTGTATATTCAATAAATAATATTTAACAAATATTAAAAATTCCCGATTAGTTACATAAATATTTTTGGAGCCATAGTACATAAATAGTTACTTTTAGATATTACTATATACTTTTAGATATTACTATATACTTTTAGATATTACTATATACTTTTAGATATTACTATATACTTTTAGATATTACTATATACTTTTTGATATTACTATATACTTTTAGATTTAGATATTTACTTATTTAAAAATTTCCTAAATTGATACCATAAGTGTTCACAAATGATATAAGGACCCTATAATAAATAATAAAGATACCATCTAATGCAGGCCAATGATATTAAAAGCAGTAAAAAAGGCATAAGCATGTTTTTTCATGGATATGAAATTGCCAAAACTTGCATCCGTAACATGATACTCCATTTGTTTTGTTGTTGATGTTGTTGCAAAGTTAAATATTTAACTGAGAAGAATAAAAAATAATATCCGCCAGAAGTTACCCTGAATTTCCACTCGTTTGACTTCATGACAATAAGACTCTTATTGGAATTCGACTTGTCACCACCATCGCCTCCCTGTGAAGATATCACAGACAAAAACAATTTTTACTTCTGCTCTTAAGAGAAGTTTTCTTCCAGTAGAAGTTTTTTCTTTCTTTATAATTAATTTTACATTTTAATGGCACATTTAACTCCGACGATATAATTTAAACTGTAAAAAACATGTATCAAAAGCTGTAAGCAAAAAGATAATTTTCTTTTTTCTTGAGATAATAGACGCTTTTATATGTCGAAAGTAAAAGTAGATCACGTATGAAAGTGTTATCGAATAGTATTAAAATAAAATTTCAAGGATGTCATTATATAAAGTTAATTTATACAAACTGGATTTATTACTATCCCAAGATATAGATGATATAAGCGGAGCTACTCTCTTAAGAAATTAATATTAATTTCATTCATATAAATATAATTATATTAATCTATGGTTCTTTCTATTTATGTGTGTTACTTATTACAATTAAAAAAACACATCCACTTTGCAACTTTACTAATCATATCATATATAATATTTAATATATAGTTAATATTAATAAATGTTAATACTACATATGTCCTATAACTGAAGAAAACTAAAAAATACAAAACATTTTCACAAATCTTATAACTCACCAGTCTTTGATACAAGATTTTAAAATCATCTATATAAAATTGTGTTGTGACATTAATATTAAAAAAAAAAAACATTTTCTATTCTCATAAATAGCTCAATAATAAAAAATTAAGGAAGGGTAAAATAAGTCTCTCAAAAACTTAAAAAATAACATTAAAATAAAAACATATTATTAATTTAATTAGTTCTCATTTTACCTTGTCTTTTTTATCCTGCCTTGCGTATGGGAAACACGGGATTACCGCTGTAACTCTGGATGCAGATGCTATTTTACAAGCATTTATCATAATCAAAAGTTCCATCAAGTTATCGTTAACTTCTCCGCTTCCACTTTGAACAATGTACACATCTTCTCCTCTGACTGATTCTCCTATTTCCACGCTGTTTAAAATATGAAATAAAAATATTTTAATAATTAGATTTTTTCTTTTTTTGTCTTTTTCTTTTAATTTCTAAAATTACATACTAGTAAAACATGAACATATATTATATTAAATTACGCGATATAAATAATATATATTTATCAATGATCATATTAAATTTCACGATTACTGTTAATAAGTTACATATAATCTTGTGCTTGACTAAACATATCTAATCATAAGGAGGAAGCTCTATAGGCATTACACGCGACGAGGACAGATCTATACTATATCGGAAAATTTATATATTGCGTATTAAAAATAAAACAGAAACATTAGCGAAGAAAAAAACTATTGTTTCAATTAACATAATAATAGTCAAAAAATTATATCGATAGAATTGCGCATGAGATAAAACGCAAACAAGCAAGTACACCGGTTCTTTTGTGAGTGTATGTGTCTATCGGTGAGGTGACATTAAAAACATAGGAATGATAAAACGTTGACATAAAAATAAATGATCTGCAGTATCCTTCATAAAGGAATAGATACAACTAAAAATAATTTTTATAAATTACACAGTGACACGTGGTCTATATTTCAATGTTAACCCATTAAAAGAATAAGAAAAGCGTGGTTAAGTTATTGGAAATAACGATCATTACCATGTCTCGAGGTTGCTGAACTTCTTCGTGACAACTTTTCCAATGTCAATCCCAAGCCTGTCAACAATTCGTTGGGCAAGCTCAGGATGAGATGTACCACTGAATACTTTGATATTCGGCATCCTGGTTTGTAATAACCTAGCGCGAGAATTTTCCAAGTTTGCCCGTAACAAACTCTTAGCACGCACTGGCTGCGACACAGGCATAACTGAAAAACAGAAAGTATCGAAAACCCCCAACCAATAGTATACATCCCTTCTCTGCGCCACCGGAAGTAACGTAACGAATCTTAGCTCCGCCCACTTTCAATCGGATATTGTTACCGCGTTAAATATTATTATTCTCTTTTAATTTTTTTAGCGTCATTAGATCTTTTACGACATAATCTCATACGTCTTTCATTGTTTAATCAAGAAAATGAAGAAGACAAAAAAAAAGGAAAAACATGAGTTTGATTTCAATTTTCTAACGTCACCCGGCGTCTACCCCATGTCACCATTTTGTTGCAAAGCATGCTTGTTCGTTTCTTTACGATGCTGCATATATTAAATACACACAGTATATAATACATTCTTTTAAAAAAAGGCGTCAAATTTGGCGCGTTAAACGTCGTTTATTCATTGACCTTGGGATATACGAAAAAATAAAAGAAAATTATAATAATAATAATAATAATAATAATTTAATGTGTTACATCTCTTAATAATAGGAATGGGAATAGATAATAATAATACTATTTTATTTTTTTAATACGACTTTTTGATAATCAACGAAGTTGAAAAAGTAAGAGAGAGAAAAAGTGGTATGCAATAGCAAATATATTAAGCGAAAGAGAGAGGGAGAAAAAAAGACACGTGTTCTCGAGGATAAAAGAAGGCAATCTTGATCGAAAATTTTTTCTGTTTTTTTTTTTTTTTTTTATACAGTTAAAACGTCCTTGAACGATAATAAGCGAATGAACGAATAGAACGAGATGTTTCCGGCGAATTCACAATTTGGCGGCAATTTGATATGCGCAATGGCGAGAACGTAGCATAGCGCCGTGATTTTAGACAAACTGATGAAAGTGCGCATTAAAGGGGAGAATAAAGCAGAAGAAGAAGTCGTTAAGATAGATAGGTAAAAGAAAGAGAGAGAAAAAGAGTACGAGAGTACGAGAGAATAATTGACAGTCAGCTTTTTATTCATCATCGATGTGGCGCCGACAGAGCGGCGATCGGTACAACGACAAGTTGTTAGATGCGTCCGCACGAGAGGAGATTTATTTAATAATAAAAGAATAGAAGAACCACATTAAGAAAAGAAGTCATTTAAAGATTTCCTCATCCCTAATATTTCTCAGCTGGATCGCGTGGAAATACGAGGTTTCTTTCGAACGGCGATACACAACACATCGTGAAGAAAGAGAAGGAGTGCGCACTCGATAGAAAGAAAGAAAGACAGAAAGAGAAAGAGAGAGAGAGAGAGAAAGTAAGAAAGAGAGAGAGGGAAAGAGAGCGAGAGAGAGAGAGAAAGAGTTGACGGAGAGGACGAAGAACATAATCGTGGAGAGCGCGTACCGGCTGACTCTGGAGAGCAGCAGTTCTTCCTTGATTCCATTCGTTAAGACGCGAGATTCGAAAAGACGATGAGAGGAGCGTGCTGACGACAACGACGACGTCGCGCGTTAAAGATTCGGAAACTATGGCGAACATCGCGGCGCAGCGAATCAAACGGGAATTCAAAGAGGTTATAAAGAGCGAGGAGGTGAGTGGAGGAGGAACATCATCACCTCTTGGAACAACGCATACAAAACTTAAACGCATACACAGGGTTCGATCTCGAATCAATGAATGCGCTTAGGAGAAGAAGCGCTTTGAAGTTATGATATATGCGGCTGTTGCGTCTTTTCCTTTATCTTTCATTGTTTTCTCTTTATCTCACACATATCGTGTGCACGGTATAATAAAAGGAGATAGAAATAAGTAGATAGATAGGAAAAGATAGAAAGAGAGAGAGGGAGAGAGAGAGAGAGAGAGAAAAAGAGGGAGAACCGAATAAAAAAAGAGGATGTACTCAAAAGTTCTACTTCTACTTCTACTTCAACTTTTCGACTACTTTTACTTATTTGGACGAGTTGTGTTATGAATAAAGCGCGTAATCACCTGTTGTATTCAACGAATGCACAATTAAACGCTTGTCAGTCATTATATTATATGAGGACACGTTTTAATCCAAATGAACGTTAGAGTTTATCGCTAACTCTAAATATCAATTTCGTGCTTTTAAGCGAACAATCAGATAATCGTAAACTCGAATATATGCGAGAAAAATAATCTTCGAATAAAAATCGTATTTCCTTCGTGATATAGTTATATTCAAAAATACATATCTCTCGTCTTTCAACGCCTACGATATTTAATGTGGGCACGCTGTTGTGTTATGTAAAGTCGAAGTAACCGAATTATGTTCTTGCTGAGTCAGCAAAAATAGTAGTTTACGATCGATCCCGTTTTATGTATCATATCATATCATATTTTTTGGTTTAATAGTAGATAATGAGCCTGATGAAATTATACTAATAATCGACATTTTTATTATTTCTTTTTCTTTTCTCTCTCCTTTTTTGTTGAAATAAACATGAACGGATTAGAATAAATTCTACTTTTATTTTTATTGCTCTTTTCTGCATACCTGATTTGTCCTCTTCTTGTATACACTTTATTTCCTTAGTTACTCTATGCTTCTCCATCAGATCAACTTCTCTATTAAATTAATTTTCCAATAACAAATAGCTTCTACGTACTTGTGTATAAACAAAAAATAATTATAGCTTTACGAGAATTTTGTAATCATTATATATCATGTTGAAATTAAATCTTATCATTATAGGATATATTTTGTAATGCTTTCTCTTATCTTCTTCTCTTATCTCTTATCCTTCGGTTCAAGGGTTCAAGGATTCAAGGGTTATGAAAATACTATGTTATACATTTTCAATAGAATCTAATAACTCATTTGTTAACAACATGTAGAATGTTTATTTAGATAGGTCATTTAGTCTTGTTTGCTTAATGATACTTATCTGTCATATTGTGTAAACTTCTCATTTACATTTGCAATAATTTTAAAATGTAAACATGTTATTATTTATTTTTACCACAGCATGATTTATATCTTGTTTTCCTTTACTTTCAACTGTTTTTTCCTTTTCTTTAGTATAAAAATATTATTAATAATAATAATTCATGCAATTTGATCTCTTTTATCAAATGTTTTTAACAGAACATTTTATTACACATACAATTTTATTATCATGAATTTTCTTTTTATTATTCAAATTATTACATTGGTTTTTATATTTTGTTACAGGTTGCAAAGTGTGCAATCAAAGTCGAGTTGGTAAATGATAGCTTCACTGAATTAAAAGGGGAAATAGCTGGACCACCAGATACACCTTATGAAGGAGGTAATTTTGTACTTGAAATCAAAGTACCTGAGACGTATCCCTTCAATCCTCCTAAAGTAAGCACTTTGTAAGTTAATATGTTTTTAATATCTTGATCGTTTTTATGCGTGGTAATAATTATTATGCTATATTTAAATATTGTATATTGTAGTTTGCGTACATTAAAATTGATAATTTAACTATTTTTACTTAATTTAATTTGTTTTCTTTATAGGTTCGTTTTATAACAAAAATATGGCATCCCAACATATCTTCCGTCACAGGTGCTATTTGTTTGGATATATTAAAAGACCAATGGTATATAATTCTATCTTCTATGCCTATTAATCTATCATTCCAAAAATTTGATGTATAAATTAACTCACGGGTTTATATTTATAACATGAAATATATTTTTGATCATTATCTTTACATTCAAGGGCAGCTGCAATGACCTTACGAACAGTACTGCTGTCATTGCAAGCCTTGTTATCTGCGGCAGAGCCTGATGATCCTCAGGATGCAGTAGTAGCTAAACAATATAAAGAGCAGCCTGACATGTTTCGTCAAACTGCTAAACATTGGACATTTGTATATGCGGGTGGTATGAATATTCTTTCTTTTTCTTTTCTTTATTGCATTA
Organism: Polistes dominula; assembly: GCF_001465965.1. Next base: position 3,553,676 of record NW_015148970.1, read on the forward strand.
ACACAAGATAGAAGTTTATTTTATGTAAATGAATTATATATTAAATTTTTTATTAATGATTGTAGGTCCCGCAAAAATGCCCGAGCTAGATGAAAAAATAAGACGATTAACGGATATGGGAATCGAAGAACATAATGCAAGAGTTGCCCTTTCCTCGTATAACTGGGATTTGGAACGTGCCACCGAACAGCTCTTCAGTTAGTGATAACTGTACAGTTAATTCATTATACAAAGACCACTCATTTTGTCATTTAGGAACTTCTGTAACAACACACTCAACTAATTATACCATAGCAGTTTTTATAATCAAATTTAACTCCTTTTAATAACAATATTTCCACTATAAAAAAAAGCCCAAAAAGAAGAAGAAAGAAGAACATTCAATATATCTAATTTGATATCTTTGGTAGTTATCTGCTTGATTTATAAAACACAGGATTGGAAAGAAATTTAGCAAAAGAATATAAAGGCAAAATTTATAAGTAGCTATATATATCTCAAAGATAAGATTCACGAACAATAAATTTTAGTTTTTAATTTTAATTATTTCGACAGACCTCTGATAATGATGAGATTGTACTTTCCAAGAATATTTCTAACTGTTATGGAAATTCAGTAGTGTGTTCATCACGTCTTTATATATTCTTTTTTTTTTTTAATTATTTTTATATATATACATATATATATAGTTGTACAATGTTTGGAATGGTTGAGTGTGTATTTCTTTTTTTATTTTATGTTTAACGCAAAACAAACACATAAAAGTCTTCTTTTCTTCATTCTCTGTTCATAAATTCGATAGGTCAGAATATTACATATACCTTTTTCATATATATTTCGTTTTTTCTTTTTCTTTTTAGACCAGTAAAGAAAAAAAAATAAATTCTTCTAGGTACTGTATTGAAGTCTTTATGAACAGTGCCTAATATAATATCATTGATTTGTTATAGAAGTTAATGCACGGTACGATGCTTTTTATACAAGAGCATGTGTTAAGATAGAAAATATGTTTATTTTTTTTTATAATCTTCAATATTATTTTCCTACACTTCTTTTGTTAAAACCATACAGAAGTGTAATTGCGATTAGATTCGGAATGTATGTTACTGAAATAGATGAAAATTTAATAATGTTAGATTGTATTTATAAAAACGTTCATACACTTTAATACCATATTGTTAATATTTACATTTTGTACATTTCTGGTGTTGGGTTATGGACGATGACCTGATTCTTGATGATCACCTCATATGCACATAGAAATATTATTTTATATTCAAATTTAGTAATTGACATTCCAGACTCAGACTAACTGCATTTATATATTCATATTACTATTATTTTATTCAAAACTTATACAAAAAATATGCATTACAAAATTATATAAAATTTTGCTGTATGAAAAAGTATTATGCACATACATCGTAAATTTTCATACTATTTAGTTAAAAAAACAAATGTTTATTAAAGCAAATTTCTATGTTCCATGGGAAAAGAAGGTTAATTTATAAAAAATTTTTTTAAATTAATCTGATAAAGTTACTTACTATACAAGATGAAAAAAAAAAGTAAGAAAGAAAAAGAATAAAACAAAGAAATAAACAAATTTTATATTGTATATGAGAAAATATTAAATACGTAGTATATAATTGAATTTCTCTAATTTTTATGTAATATTGAGACAATTGTATCGAATATGATTCTCTTTTCAAACGCATGTCAATTCAATTAAACCAAAGTAAGAATCTTTGTTCAAGTAGATCTCTTATTTTTAATTTTTAACACGACTTACTTCCACTTTATATATACCGGGTGTCCTGTATATATATTTAAATTAGGAAAACAAAATATTAACAATTGATTAATTATATATCTTTTATCTTTATATTACCAAAATCTTTTTATTAAAAAAAGGTTGTAAACAATAATATAGGTAGAATACAATATTGTATAAAATAGGTATCAAAATACATATATATATTTATAGTTCCTCAGTAGAATCATAAGTTATTATTACATTCAAAGTAAATATTTACATGTAATATTTTAAAGTTATGTTCTTAATAGATAAAATATAATTAATCAGTACAAATAGATAGGAAAGTATCATTGTCAAAAGGAATAATGTCTGTACATTCTAAATTTTCTTGTAGAAAGGGTTGCTAAAAATATATTATCGTTAAATTTGAAAGAACACATATCTATGACTGAATCAGACACTGGAAGATTGTACACTTGATTCCCAGTTGTCATACTCCAGAATGGAATGCTATTAGTAGATTCTTGATGCGCTGCAATTAACGTGTCGTTTCCAATAGAAACTTGACAAGGCCGTGATAAAAGCCGTTGAGAATGTCCAGCATGAAACGTATGTATAACATTGCATAAGACCATATTATCATTTCCATTTTCAATAGTACATACAATATGTCTTGTTTGAGGTCTATGTTCGTTAGGGCGACAAGATATTAGAGCATGGTTATCTTTCTTATCATAACGTGCGGAAAAAAAAGGGCCAACTATATTCATTTCCTTGCATGTATATGCGGATTCTGTAAGTTCGTATGCGTTACAACTGTTTAAACGACATGCTATAAATCCACCTTTACTGATTCCATTTCCTAAATACGCTGGTACTGATGCTAAAGAAACAACAGGTGATCTATCATAACGACTCGTTAAATTATTAGCAGGACCACTCGTATTTCTAATATCATATTGTATTATTGATCCATTTTGAGCACCAGCAAAAAAAACATTAGCATCGTCGCCTGACCAGCAGCAACTCCATAACGTAAAATCTGTTTTATAAGAATGCATTATAACATTGGTACGCATATCAATTAATTTAGCAGTTTTATCAAAGCCAACACTTAAAAGCATATTCTGATTCGAAGGGTGAAAATTAATGTCTCTTATAGGTTGAGAATGAAGAAAAAGAAATTTTCTAGATAGAAAGGTTTCCACATCTATTCTTTTGACACCATATCCTGTAAATATGGGATTTTCTGATTTTTGCGAAACGACCAATAATCCATACCAAGAATTATAATCTAACACACGGCAACCATCCTCTTTACAAATATCTATAGATTGCTCAAGATGAAACTTATTGTTTGTATATTCGTCTTTCATGCAGTGACTCAAATCATTTTTAACGGTCTTTAATTGATTTTGTAAATCACTTATATAAGTTTTCATATTAGCCAATTGTTCTTCGTATACCTCTTTTTGTATTTTGTTAGACATTAATTGTGATTCAAGGTGATTGTTTTGAGTCTTTACAATTGACAATTGACTTTTCACTAATTCAAGTTCAACATTATCGATAGATACCAATTTCGTAGCATATAAATTCCTAATATCCTTTAAATTAGCTTTTATATTACATTGTGGACATCTTCTGTTAGAAGGTGTACAAGAAACTTGTAACCATTTTGTAACACAACTGCGTCCAAACAAATGTCCACAACGTAAACAGCACAAGCGATGATCTCCAGTTGCTGTCCATAAATCCATACAAATTGGACACGATTGATGGGAATCTTCTGTTATACTTTTATCATTATTATGTTCCAGAGATTTTTCTGTCGCAGAAGCTGTTTCACCTTAATTAAAAATAAAATTATATATACTATGTAGATAGAACAAATGTTCTCTTATATATGATAGAGAGAATTCTATATTTACATTTTGTAACTGGCTCATTACTTGTATTTTCGGTAATAGTGTCAGTGCTCGAATTATTTTCTTCGTTATTGAATGGTGATTCATTTTCTTCAACATTTATTACTTCAGGTGCATCACTTCCATCTTCTGATTCATCATCGTCTGTAAAAATAATAAAAAAATATCCTGATATATTTGCAATATTAAAAATTTTTTAATCTATGTTATTAGTTCTTTATTTTATTTTTTTTTTTTTCTTTCTTATTAAGAGTCACATTGACTTTATGGTCATCAGCAACTACTTAATTTTTTTTATATTTATGAATGAAATCATAGATTTATACTTAACTGTATTCCATATTTTCTTCCATTTTCTTGTTTTTTTAAGATATTATTATTTTATGTTATGGATTTGAAGTATTTATAATACTTTGAATAAATTATATAATCTTTGGATTCTTTTAAAACATAATATTTAGTAATATGTATTAGCATTTATATTTTGGTATAGTTTGTATATATTATTAAGTATTTGATTATCCTTAACGATCCTCGATTTGATTTAATGATATAAAATATTTGTTTTCTTTTAATTATCCTAATACAAAATAGTCTTTTATTATATCAACCATTTTATATGAAAAAAATATAACCAAGAAAGAGACTAGATTTATTAAGTATAAATCGAGCTGCGACTACAGCGCCAGTAGTATCAAATTTTCAAACGAAAAAATTGGAATCATTCGATTTCAAACATATTAAAATAATTTTCATAGAAGGATTTATATAAATCTTTTTATATATTTTATATATATAAGATGTATAGATTGAATTAATTAATTTAACTTTTATATAATAAAAATTGTTATTTATTATTAGGGATAATTCTGAAAGATTAGGCAAATATTTTGTCACTAACAAGAAATTGAATGTTCAAAACTTATTAAAATGTAATAGTATCACTAATTCTACATTATCTTATTAATTTTATATTTATTAAGGTAATATTAATTTTTGTTATTGATATATGATTATATTACCTTACTTACAATTACTATAATTATAATATTTGTGTAAAACTATATTGTGATAAATATTTTCTTGTTACTTGTATCATAGTTACAATAGCTGCATTCAAATAATACGTTTCTAATCGATTGAAACTATTGACAGATAAAAGATGATCGTAACGTGTTTATATTTTTTCAATTACAGTCTCTCTAAAGTGAGTGACACGTTAAAATTTTATTTTTCCTCAATAAAATAATTTTAAGAAATTAATAATAATAATATTAAAATATTTTGTTTCAGCTTCGGTTTTTAAGACGTCAAAAATTGTTCGCCGCTATTTGATATCAACACCGAGTCCTCGTTAAAAATAATAAATAAAATACAACGAACACATAATAAATATTTTATATATTAGACAAGAATTTAAAGGAATTGTACGAAGAACGGTGTTGTTACGAAGGTAAAAGAATGAAGGTAAAAATTACGAGTACACGTAGTTGCAAAAGCGCGGATTTATTTTTATTATTTTATAATGAACGCAACAAAAGGAAAGGCTATTCAATTTTTGTCGATTAATCTCACTATTATTTATTGTAAATATTAAATATTAAATTATTGTTATATTATACAAAATAATGAGAATTAAATAATTAATTTTAGACGCGACGGCTGTGTTCATTGAATCATTTAAATTCACCAAAAAATTCTACAACATCTATTCACGGATCTGATTTAGAAAAGTCTATAAAAAATAATAAAAAATTGTTTGACATAAAACGTCGACGTTTACAACGAGGAAAACTTCAAAAAAGTAACGGAGAGCATGGAAATGATTCGTGCTTAAAAAGAGATACATTTGCATCTTTGGAATCTTTATTTGATATAAAAAAACCTTTACATTTATCTAAAATAAATTTAGTTCAAATTCAGCAATATAAGAAAAATATCGTTTTTGAAAAACAAAATCTTAAAGACGTGAAACATTTGGAGGGAGATTCAATTTCAAAAACTACCGAATTATTTACGAATATTACAAATATTTCAAAAGAGGTATAATATTTTTTTATATAAACATGTAAATATTAATGATGAAAAATTCATTTGAATTTTTCTTTTAGAAAATTGAAGAAGACAATTTTATTACAAATAATACGTTAGAAGAAAGTGGAGAATCGAACGTAAATTCACACGAAATAAATCATTCAAATGAAAAAGATTTATTGAAGTAAGAAAATAATAAAATTCTTAAGAAAAATTTGATGTATAAAAATAACACATTTTTATTTGATATTTTTTATTGATAGTAACCCTATCGAGCAGGAAAATCAGTTAAATAAAAAAATGGCAGATGAATCTATAGAAGTATTGCAAGAAGAAGAAGAAGAGAATGTTGAAGAAATACAAACTGATACCGAAAAAGCACCGAAAGAAGATGATAAGCCTTCTCCACCATCTTATCCAATACCAGCTGGTGCTGGAGAGGGTGCATTAAATTTATTTCCTTATTTTTTTTCTTTTCTTTAAATAAAAATATATTGGAAGATTTTTTAACAGTTTCATCAAATAAATCAGGTGTACCAGTTCAAGCTGGAAGACGACGCGAGTCCGTGTTAAGTGCTTCACCTTTAGCGGAAGAATCCGTGATAGCAGAATTGAAAGCAGCAGATGAAAGATGTAAAGTAGTTGCAGACGAAATTAAAAAATTAAAAGAAGAAATGCTTCAGCTTGTTGATGTAAATATTATTTTTTTTAAATCTTGTAGTATCGTATTTTAGTTATCTTGTTTAACATGTAATTTCTTTGTAGAAAAAAGAATTGACAGACGAGGATACAATAGTGATTCAAAAAAAGCAAGAGGATTTAATGTCAAAGTTGGCTGAGTTTGAAGAAATGACACGAAAGTTACAGAGACTGTTAGGATTAACTGATCCTACTAGCGAAACATTTTCTAAAATGTTCGGCTTGTTAACTTTTCCGCATACAAAATCAATCGATGTAAGATTTATTATTGGTTATTTTTTTTTTTTTTTAACGTTTGAAGAAATTCTTTAAAAATACCCCAGTTAATTGATTAATGCCAGAGTAATATAGGATTTTTATTTACTAATAACTTATATCCATACAATTTTTTATTAATTCTTTTACGCATAAAAATGATGTGATTTTCGAATAATTTTAAAATATTTATTGTACACAGGGTGCTGGAGAAGAGATCGAAATTTTACCAGTTGAGAAAACTAAAGATGATAAAGAAAAACCCAAAGTAGAATTGGCGCCTGTGATAGACGATCAGTTTGATTTACCTCAACCAGAATATCAAGAAGACAAGTAAATTAAAAATAATATATGAATTCTGTAATATGATATATTTACATTTATATATTATATATTTAAAGGCTTCCAAGAGTGATCGTCTGTGGTTACACAGAAGACGAAATGCCAAAGATTGTGATAGCAGACGGTGAACGAGGAGGAAAGAAAGAATGTTTGCAAAATTTAACAGGAAAATTGACTGAATCCTTGACTATGCAAGAAAAATTAGTTAAAGAGAATGCACAACTCGAAGGTGGAAAGTACGTTTATAAAGAATAATTATAATTAATTTTAAATAATATAAACACATTAGAATTAAAATTAGTAATAAAAAATCGATTTCATATCGAAACAATCGAAGAATAAACAAAGAAATTATATAAGAAGTTAATTAATTGCCGTGGCAACAAACTGTCAATGTTTTTATTCAACGAATGTCGCAAGACGTACTTTTTAAGCTCGACGAATTCCGTATGATCATTTACAGCTTTATGACACAATTTCTTTAAAGATGGATGCATTTTATCCATAATTTGTAACGTGAAAATCGTATTTATGTGTATACCATTCTTGACAAAAATTTCGTCTATCTTTTTTGGGAATACATTTGTAGATACGAATTGGAAGAAGCATTATTGGAGAAAGATACAGCTGTTGAATGTCTTCAACGGAAGGTATGCGGATTGCAAGCTGAAATACGTTTAATGGTGAAGGAGAATACGGAATTAAATCGTCGATTGGCTTGTTTAAATCAACGTATCACTACTCCTACTTGCTGTTACACCCATACGGAACGTAGGTCATCTTGTTCACCACCAACAGTTTCATCTTTACCAGCATATTCGCAAGTTACTTCATCGCTGCCGGATCAGGGTTGTTGCCAGTGCAAATATTGCGTTACTTACGATAGTCCTGTTCAATCGCCTACTTCTATATGCGGTAAAAAATATAAAGCCTACTCTTTTTATTTTGTATACGTTTTATAAAAATATTTGTTAATTAATTGATTTATTTGTTTCTTCAGTGAATTCGCACAGCCGCAAGACTTCAAACGATTGTAGTAAGAATATTTTATCAAATCTTACTTTGTTCTTACAGAAATAAAAAATTATACTAATAAAAAGTTTTTTTTTTTAATATTAGGATCATCCAGATTAGCAGGTGGTGCATCGAGAACAGGCAACTGTATTTTGAGTAGAAGTTCATCACAAACCGAAGAAATGTGTTTCCGTAATCCAGCAGTTTGTCCTAAAGCCTGCCCCGAGCCAACACCTAGAGGTGTTTGTCCAGCCGAATTGGAGAACAAGTTTACCATTTATGGGAACAATACGAAACAATTGGTACTGTTCTTTCTTTCGTATTTCGTATCTTAAGTTTTTGTTTGTTATGGTTTAATTTTTATGAACTATTCGTATACAGGCACAACAGTTAGGTAGCATGGAGTGTGAAGTACGAAATATGCAAATAGAATTAGCGAATGTTCAACGAGAACGTCAACAATTGGAACAACAACGCAAGTTGCTTAAATGTTCTGGACCCTGTGCACCATGTGCCTGCTGCCCTCCACCACCACCACCACCACCTTGTGGTGGTCTTCCACCTTCTATGATTTCAAGTTACATTCCAAGTACTCAATTACCTCTCCCAATTTCTCCATCATCTGCAAATGGAAACGTTCCACTCATGCCTATGCCAAAGGTATTTTCAACGCGTTTCTTGTTTATAATATTCATTTGATAAGAATGATTATATTTAACTATTAAGTTTTTGAGTTGGGTAATCATATAATGTTCGATATAAATAAATACAGCTCTGAAGACATTTACGCTCGTTTTTGGTCAGGCGCAGATCAGTCAACAATCCACGTCTGCTATGTGTACTGGACCCTGTATAACAGCACCAATGGTAAGGATCACTCGGCAAGATTCAAAATAATTTTAGGTGTGATCCTTATTACTTTTTTTTTATTTCATTAGGGTGCAAGCACTTGCCCTCAACAACAATTACGTGATTTACGAGAACAATACGCACGTCTTCAAGATGATTACAAGAATAAATTATGCGAAGTATCTTGTCTTAGAACCGACATGGAAAAAATGAAACAAGAAGTCCGAGACTCGAAAGAAGATAAGGAAAGAATGGAAATAAAATTGATAGACACGCAGGAACGTTTGAAATCTTTAGAAGCCGAAAGAGAGAAATTCGAAGGTAATCGTTTTAAATAAACATTTAATGCTTTTATATGTACATGTACGAAGTTAATAATTTTAAATTTATAAATTAGGACAAAAAGAACAGATGATGGAGCAAGAACAAGCATTGATAATGGCCAAGCAACGTTTTGGAAAAGCACAGGACGAATTGGAAGAATTACGATCATTGATTCAAGATCAAGCTGCTCAATTAGAGGATTATCGCAATAAATATTTACAAGTTCGTTCGATGAAATTTAATATTTATTTTATTCATATTTTCCTTTGATCGACTAGATAAATTAAAAATTTCACGATAACTTATTTTAGGCTCAGCAACAGGTTGAGGAACAACGTCGACAACTCGATCTCATGGAGATGGATAATGCAAGAATGAATGAAAATGTAACATTAGAAATTGGAAGGGTCAAAGTAAATTAATTTTCATTATTATTTATTAATTAAAAATAATATTGATTGAAAATGAAGTTAATTTTACTATGAATTTGTAACAGAATCAATTTCAAGAAAAACTCGCGGAACTCGCACCTTTGCCAGACATCTTGAAACAAACACAAATGAAACTTCAAGAAGCTCAACAAATGAGATTAGTAGCCGAACGTAATTGCGAGGATCTTTCGCGAGAACTTTTAGGATGTAAAGATAAGATTCAAACGTTGCAAAGTCAATTGGACGCGCTACGTAACGAACATCAAACATTACAAGTAAGTTTAAGTATTCCTAAGATTAAACAATTAAAACACATGGACTTATTCGTTCGATTTTATTTTAGGAGGAAAGAGGACTTGGTACGGGACGATTCGATGAGTTAGAAAAGAAGAATGCTGAATTAAGACATGACAATGAACGTATGAGAAATACACTTGCTAGATTCGAGGAACACGAAGCACAATTGCAGAAACGTATAGATGAAAAAATGCATGAAATAACACAATTAACTGCAATGCTCGAACAAGTAAAATGGGAGAGAAAGATGGGGGAACCATATTTTAGTTTGAAAATATGTTATTTTTTCTGTTTTTTTTTTTCTTCTGATGTTTACAATATCTTCTTGAAGGTGAGAGAAGACAGTGCAAGACAAGTGGCACGTACCAAAGAAAGATGCGAAACAGTGAGACGAACAATGCAAGGTCAAATAGCTGAGATGGAAAGACAACTAGCTCAGTGTAGAGCGACAGCTAGAGCAGCACAGAAAGATAGAGACGAGGTAATCATTTCTTTCTCTTCTGAACTCATACATATTTTTATTTAATATACGTTCATCGAAATGAAATATTTGTATTCTTATACGATACAGATTAGGCAAAAGATGCAAAGTCAGATAAACAATTTAAACGAGGCTTTTGAACAAGCTCAAGGCCGTATTAGATCATTACAAGGACACGTGAATTATTTAAAAACTTCGTACAGTAATGTTTTTAAAGGACAAGGAGAGAGTCCTGTTGGTTTGCCAGGAGACGGTACGCTAGGTGCGGGGTACGATTCTTGCGACTGCAATTATTAATTGATAATGTCATATATTTTTAGCATTTTTACATGCTCTTGAACATTTTTAAACGGTATTTATTAAAATAGAGCTACTATATTTTTTTTCTACTTGTATCGTGAGATAGATAATTTTAAATCAATCGTGACTTATTCGTATTCGAAATATTTTTGAAAATTTTGGAAGACATTCAAAGAAACACAAGCGATTCATTTGATCATCAAGAACGTAACAGTGGATTTGTAAAAAAAAGAAGGGAAGCATTTTATAAGTTTGTTTTGAACCATGTATATTTATTCAATAAATCGACCATGTATTTTCTTTTTATATTATCAATGAAGTTAGATGATGAAAACAAGAAAATATTCGTATATAAAATAAGACGAATTATGAAATAAGAAAGAAAAATATTATTTACAAAGGAAAGGGCATATGTATCTAATGTTATTTAAAACTGTATCAGTTCATTTCAACAGAATGAAGCATGTTGAGTAAATTTAATATAGCATCGGAACGTAAACGTACTCGTTCCATTTCCATACGAAATTCTTCCAGTTGAGATTCGATACGCCGTGTATACGCGTGACAACACCTGTAAGTAAAGAAAGATTAATTAATTATTATTTTATAATATTTATTTTATTTATTTTTTGTAATAATTATTTTTAATTCCTGCGAAGAGGTGAAGAGGATACAAGAAAAAAATCTAAAATACATATACAAACAAATAATTTTTACCTTCTATTAGATTGTTGTGCATTTGAATAACCAGCTTCTGGTGAACAACTAGACGTGACGTTAATTTGTGGAGAACAATTAATCAAATGTGATGTGTCTTTCTCATTAGAAGAACATCTTTTAGATGAACTTGGTGTTCCATTGCGATAATCTCCACAACTTTTTAAAAGATCCATTAAAATTCCTCTTACTTTCTTACCGCTGGATCTTCGTTGTCTAACCTGAGTAATATAGAAAATGATTTAGTTCATTTATTTATTTTCATATATAATTAATCATATATAATATTAAAAATATTTAGGAAATATTACATGGTAAATATTGAATTTTTCTTACTTCAGGTGTTTCGCGAGTTCTTTCTGGAATTAATATATCATCGTTATTGTCCGCTGGATTATGATTACAAAAATTTTCGTCACAGTTATCGTGATTAGCTATACATCCTAACATCGATTTGCATGTGTGTGATGTTTCTCTAATCGTGTTACAGCATTTCATATCATTCTGAAAATTCGCCTCTGTATTATGTAAGGAAGATCGACGACTCGTAGTTCGATGCTTACATATCACTTCTTTGTCATCGACTGAATTAGTATTTTCGTATAAATCTTTTTTACTATCTGACGTATTTCTAGATGGGAATTTATTTTCCGTGCAACAACCATCTTTAATGTAATTTCGACTATCGTTATTACATTTTAGTCTTTCACAATCACATACATATTTATAATCTCTTTCTAAATGCTCTATTGAATGTAAACAACAGGAATGTGATTTTTCATGTAGATTATTAACGTGTCGTTTGTGTATCGAACATTCTTTCTGTTGATTTAGTAAGATACACTTTTCACAGGAAGCAGGGATACTTGGACTCAATAAGTTATCTACATACATTTTTGCGTCCGGTACATTCAAGTATTGATTTGAAGTGTGCCCTTCGTTAAATTTAGATTGTAACTTTACTTTTTTATTTGTCGAAGATACTATTTGACTACCTTTAAATTTTCTATGTGGTGTTATAGCAGTATTCAGCAAACAAGCACACTTTTTATTGATGCAAGGTGATCTTGTTGCTTCTAACTCTTCTTCCTCGACCATTGATGTTTCACTTATCTGTAAGTATTGTTTTTTTAATGAATGATTAGATCAATTTTCATGGTTGTTTAAAAAGTAGAAAAGTTCAAGTATTTATACTTGCCTCTTTGCCCCAAATGTTGATTGTACCATTTACTTCAGACATACGTACTTCTACATTACCAAGCAAATATGGTCCACATTCTCGTATACAACCCATACTAGCTGGTTCATCGCTAGGTACTTCTGCTTGTATTAAAATACTTCGGTCGTTAGTATTTTCATCTTCTTGATATACAAAACATTTCACATTGCTATTTTCGTTTTCAATGTCTTCAGCTTTATCATTCTTGTCATCTATGGTTGTTGGACTAGCTGAACGACTAATATTATTCATTCTATTCTTTTGTGTATCTAATTTCACATCGCTATAATTATCCGATGGTTTGAAATCTACATTAAAATCAGAAACAGTCATACTTGATTTTTTTTTAAATTCTTCTATACGCGGCATTTTTAATGGTTGTAAATTTAATGAATTACCAAGCATTTCAGTCGCTTTCCTCTTTTTTGCATTGAATGGTGATTTTACTGTGAAAGTATTAGAACCGGCTATTATTGAACCATTGCTTTCTTCACTTCCACTTGATCTTTTAATAGAACTATGATTTAGAGAAGATTTTGGATCAAGCTTAGACTTTCCTTGTGTTAGATTTGAAAGCGTTTTTAATATTCTAGAAGATGTGATGAATGCTTGAGACAGAGGACGGTTAACTTTCCTTGGCGAATTTTCTGCTATTACTGAATTATCCTCTGAATTTAATATCGTCCCCAAATCTGGCGGTTTAAGTGATATACCTGAACTACCAGTACTATCAGTCCACTGATTTATAGAGCTGGCCGTAGATATAATACTACTGGCAGATAATTTGTTAGCTGTTTCTTTTGTATCAGTAGTTTCCTTATTTTGAGTTACTGATTCCTCAATTACATCAGTTTGTACTGCTACGACTTTTGTTTCGCATGTTCGATTTTCTTTATTGTACTTTGCTAGAGAATTTTTTAATTCTTCTAATTCTTGTTTCATCTTCAAATTCTCCATCAGCGTGCTTTGATATACTTCTTTTAAATTATTGAATTGAATTGTTTTTTGATCTAACTGTGTCTTCAATAACGTCAATTGCATTATATCCGAATTACTTTTGTTACTTTCTTCATTCATTTTTCCAAATTTCGAATTATCTGTATTATCTTTAGATTCTTCTGACATTACCCTTATACTCTTAACATTTTCTATTTTTAAGGAACAAACAGCATTACTATTGTCAGTTTCAACAGTGTTTATAACATCTATGTCGCTGTAAGCTTGAATATCATTATTTTCATTTTGTTCGTTATTTAGATTCTTATTCAACTGTTCGTCTTGGGAAAAATTCTCGTTACCGTGCATATATTCGTCATAAGACAACGTACGAAGATTATAAACATTTAATTGTTGTTGATGACCATTAACTAAAGTTTCGTTTGTGTATTTCAAATTTTTTTGATTAATGGACTGATTGTAGTTATGATTATGGACATTAATTTGTATTGAACCATTAAGTTTTTCATTTTGTTTCTCTGTATTTAAAAACTCTTTTTCTCTTATACCCATGTTAATAGATTTCCCATCTCGTTTATGTTTAATTACTATTTCCTCATCGTCATCATCATCATCCTCTTCTTCTTCTTCCTCTTCTTCTTCTTCACCATTTTCTGTTATTGGCCTCATATATAGATCTTTTTCATTTGTATATGACTCTTCAATTTCTAAATCTTTAATAGCTCTTTCCGCGTAAGGCCTTATAACTTTATTAGGTATTACACCTTTCAATTGTACATCACCAACTAAATAATAGAACGTATATAAGAGATTTTATGTATTTTATATTATATTATTTTTTGCTTATAAATAAAAATTAATTTACCTGTTACGTCGGTACAATTTCTATCCGTTTCAAGTTCATTTTGATATTCATTTCTTATACCTGTTTCTATAGAATACCTTTGTTGTTCTTTTATATCGTTTATGTAACGTTTTACTTTGTTTTCTACGAAAATCTTTGAATTGAATCTAAACATATCAAACTCTTGTTATATGATATAATAAAACTTTAGCACAAAGTATTAAAAGAATAATATTTAAAAATACTCAACCTATTTTTTCGAAATCCAAGATTGCAAGAATTATTCTCTAGGGTGTTTAAATCTTGCAGAGATTGACTCTTATCCCTATATCTTCTTTTCAATTTACTTCTAAGGCCTAAACATTCGGATGAAGTTTCAAAGATATTTCTTTGATACTCCTCATCATCATCTTCTTCTAAGTCTTCTTCTTCGTCATCATCCATATCATTGTCGTGATCATTTTCATCTATATCTGCATATAAAAAAAAAGAAAGAAAGAGAGAAAGAGAGAGAAAGAGAGAGAGTGTGTGTTAATGTAAGAGAAAGAAAATATAAATATAAGTACGTATAGAAAGAATGTGTGTAACATTTATATTACCATCGCTATCACCGCAGTCAACATCATCCTCATCGTAATGTTGATCTGTTTCTTCTTCGGATGAGAGAACATAAACACTAGCAGGACCTTCTTGTTCACTATTACAAGGACTACCTGATTGTTCTTTTGTAGGAGAATCTTCTTCATGATGCTTCACATTACTAACATCTGAATCTTCGCATTTGGATGAAGTTGAAACACTAATGTAAGTAGGCATTTCCTCATCCTCTAACATTGGTGTTTCCGAATCTACCATTATCATAGCATCTTCGCTTTTCGGCTGATTTTCATCTGATTCTTCTTTCTCCATCTGATTGATCATTTCAACATTGCTTGAAGTACGTTTCTTCTGATCTGACATGTCTAAAGTAGTTATAGGATGGTTAGTATTATTATAAATATTCTTTTAAAGATGGTTGTTGTTAACCATTGGTAGATAAGGCAGTATTAGGCGCACTTTGATAATATTCCTCGAAAGAATCCAAATTAATTGTATAGATAGTTGTACGCGAATCTATTCTTCTGTCCGCCATCTTAAACTCGCCTTCTCTCAACGAGCGAGTCTAAATGTTGGAATATATTGCGTTCTCTGTGATATGGTTGTGTGTGTGTATTATATATATGTATGTACATTACACAAGAGAGAAAGAGAGAGAGAAAGAGACAGAAAATTTACTTCGAATAGAATTTTAAATTATAATTATACTTGTTACCATATATTTTCGTTTTCCATTATAAACACGTAAAAAATCATTAACTTATTTTTACTATAATTGGACCTTTTGTTAATTTATGAATGTTATTAATAAATTTCGACGAAAATATTTACATGTCGAGCGTCTCCGACGGGACTAATGACCGGCATACTGTAACAGGGCTGTACGTATGTTCATATAATACATGTACATTTGATCATTTAAAAAATATAATAAATATTTTTTAAAATTAGAGACAAATTTGATTAAAAAATTAATATTTATAATTAAATAATAAAAATTAAAAAATGCACTGGCTATATTTTTTTATAATAAATAATATGTCATATTAAATCGAAATGTATTTATAAATTTTAAAAGTTTCTGTATTAGACGCTACTGCAGTTCGAATTCCGAACGAAGGAACGTTCCTCTCCATTAAATATCCGATGCCGTATGCGCGTGCGCGCCTGGTTTACGGAGCATGCAAACGAAAAGTGTAAATCCAGAAAATTGTAAAAGAAGAGAATAAAATAAAAGAAGATTAAAAAAAAATGCCTTCCGAAGATAAAACTTTTCCGATAACAATACAATTCGGGTAAATACCACCAAACAATTAAAAAGAGAAAGAGAGAGAGAGAGAGAAAGAGAGATATTGATACAAATAAAAAGAAATATTGATATTTATCAATTATTTTATAGAAAATTGCAACTACTGAACACTGTTTACACATTCACATATTTTACTACCTACAATAATAAAACTGTAAATAACTATTTCAATAAAAATTATTCTTTTACAGAGGTGGAGCTGAGACATTGTTCGATAAGAAAAAAATACACAAGGTTAACTTACCTGATGACGCATGTAAGGTTATATTCACTGTTTTTTTTTGTCAATTAATAAATAGATCTTTTCCTTAAACAATAATAACACTATATCTTATAGGGACATTGAAAAAATTATTATATTGGATTAAAGATAATCTCTTGAAAGAACGATTGGATCTTTTTATGCAAGAAGACACCGTGTAAGTATACACCGTTATAGTAAATTTTATTCTATATATTTTTTTTTTGCTTTTTTTTCATTTGTTTCATACACATCGATTTTTTTTTTAATTTTAATTGACATTTATTAACATTAAATACAAAACGTTACAATAATTCACACAATATTTTGTTAATTTCACTTTCATATTTTACTGTGTACAATGGACACGTTCACATTTTATCATGACATCGGCCTTTTGTCTAGTTCCAGTTTGTTCCGCTAGGCAGTGTCACTTATCAATTTGGTGGGAGAACGCGGTAAAATATGATAGTGATTAGACGGCGTTTTCGTAGTGCTCAGTAATGTGAATGTTTGTATTGTGTCAGCTGAAATTAAAACGTTATTCAATTTTTCAGACGACCAGGAATTCTTGTTCTTGTTAACGACACAGATTGGGAATTATTGGTGAGTTTTATTAGGTTATATTTTATATAATCGTATATACATACGATTATTATTAATAATTAAATATTTACATACATCGATTTTATTCTTTTCTTCTAGCATTCTAATCATTCTCTCGTATAATTTGTTAAATAATTTTAAATGTATACTTTTGTTAAGATTGTTTTATTTCCTTTTTTTTTGATATAAAATTAAACAGAAAAGAGGGCTAAGTCGTATTACTGTGCGAGAAGTTCGTAGGCAGTTAATCAATTTCGTCGCTAGATGGCTGCAGGTATACAAGTCAGGGACCGAGTAGTTTATCATTGACATTCAGTATCGAAGATCGCACTTTACAGGCATCTACACTTATCAACATCGCGTTAGAGGCTTTCGAACAGAACTAAAGATCTTATTAAAATATAATCAATGATATTATTACCAACATGCACAACGTATACTTCACGAAATAGTTCGAGGAAAGAACATATCTTTTAAAAAGTAAGATCTTTTAAGATACATATGAATTTATTTTCCATCCCATTTAATATTGTAACGGAGTTAGGGAAACATCAGACACATTCACGAGGGATCTTGAATACCGTTTACAACCCCCTTCATCCCATTCCATACCCTTCACTACCCTTTCCTCTTTCTTTTTTTCAAAAAAGGGCGCAAATCATCTTGGCTCGCTACACCCGTAAGAAAATTATCATTTTAAATTTGTAAATGTGTAGGCTGGGAGGCGCTATTAAAGCTCGTTGCTACTTTTAAAGGGAAGTAAGGGGGGGGGGGTAGGAAGAAGAGAACCAAAAAGCAGACGGGAGAAGGATGATGGGTTCGGCCATTATTATGATAATACCAACGTTTCGCAAAGCTTCTCTCGCACACTTCGACTCCCACGTCTCTTTGTCTCGTTTACTCCTCTCACCGCTTTTACTCTACTTCTTCTTTTTCTAGATCTATATCTATATGTCTATATTTTTCTCATACATATACACATAAATACTTACATACATGTAGAAAGATATATAGCAAGCTAGTTCTTTTATCCTCATCTTTTCCTTTTTAAATGCTTCTTCATCTTATATGCGAGATCTTTTCTCCAAGTTCCTTCTTCACTTTATTTTACTTTACTTTGCTTACTCGTCAGGATCAATTCGTAAATTTTAAAGGGAATCGCTTTCGTTGGTATTTATGGGATGTTTATTGTAATCTATCTTCTCTTGTCCAGTTAGATTTAAGTTCATGAAAAATATTCTATTTCTAAGTTAGATCAGCGTATTTGTGATTTACTTTCTATTAATGAGATTCTTCGTAATACGGAGGAATATTTATTATAGGTGGAATATTTATATATGGAATATTTATTACAGGGTCAAGGAGATTATGTTTTACAACCAAACGACAACGTTTTCTTCATATCGACGTTACACGGTGGTTAAAATGTTAGAAAGGACATCACTCTTTCTACTGCCATTGCTTGTTGATGGAAGTAAGTGAAGTATTCTAGAAGGAGATGATCATTTGTAATTACAAAACTAACAATCTCGAAAGAGTTTATTATTATTATTTTAATAATAAGATCAAGTTACATCGATAATAAAGTTATTTTTATAAATATGCAATCGAAGTATATACGACGAGTGATTATCGAAACCTATTACTTTATTCTTACATCTTTTTTATTTATTTTCAAAATTACAAAATTCTCAGAAGAGAAAAACGTACATTTATAATACTTACATCATCGATCTTTTTAGCAAGGAAGTATTAAGGACCTTTGAAAAAAAAAAAATAAAGAAGAAAAAAAAGTAAAAAAATGTTCTTATACTCTAAAAAGTTTGTGGTTTGGTCCCTTTGATCGCAGGTAGATTTTTGTCGCAAGACTACGGCATTTGGCAAGCTCTTTAAGGCGAACGTGCTGGAAGGGTGTACGTACCATCGTAATCATCGTTGTTTGGCATGTGCATTCGAATAGAAATCCGTCGAAGAGAGAAGTTTCGAATGGAATAAAACTCGCGCGCGCATGCTTTATTTTATTCTTTTCAAAAGGGAAGAGAGAGAGAGAGAGAGAGAGAGAGAGAGAGAGAGAGAATGTGGGAGGGTAAGAGTGAGAAAGAAACTCGCAAAGTTTGTTCTCTCTCTCTCTCTCTCTCTTCTTTCTCTTCTATTTTAGAAAGAGAAACGTTCTGGTTCGCGCGACGTACAACGTTCAGGATAAGTTTCTCGTAATGACTATAATACAACGGCCAACACTTTGGCTGGTCTCCAAGGATTCTCGCCACGATCACTCTTTCCCCTACTTTTACCCTCACTTATTTCGTCTCTGGAACTCCGGCACCGCGAGCACAACGTCCGGGTACTTAGTACCACCCTCTCTCTACTACTACAACCCCCGAACCCACTCCAACTCCTCCCCTTCCGTCCCCCGTACGCGATACCACCTCCTAGTACTCTTCTTCCTACTTTACTTTGTGGCATGCTGGGCTTTACATATATTACGTTACAATTAACATTGCTGAGACTTTTGCCGAGTTTTGTCACTTTTCTTCACCTTTACCAGTAGACACCGATTATTATGAAATGAAATGATTTAAATTTATTTTGAAAAATGTTCAAACAAGGTGAATAAAATAAGTTAGATAGATTAATCAAAAATATTACATCGCAATTTGTCTAGTAAAGATATTAAACTGAAGATAGAAAGAGAAAGAAAGAATAAATATTTATTAAATCAATTTTGTGATGGAAAAAAAGGAGAGATGAGATCATTTGTAAGTATGTAAAATATGATAATATTTTATAATAATAAAAAAAAAAGAATTTATAAAAATGAAAATAACATATTAATAAGAAAAAGGAGACATAAAAAAATATACATAGATAGATAGAAGAAATTATTTTATCATGCTAAAGTAAAATACGAGAGATACTATCCATATAAAATATAATAGATAGAGTAAAAAAAAAAAACAAAGAGAGAGAGAGAGAGAGATTGAAGAGAGAAGTTTTAATTATAACATGATAATTTATTATAAAAAAAAATCAAGATATTTTATGAAAATAATGTATAAGAAAATAAATGTGAAATGTAGTTAAAAAAAAAAGAGACGTAGATAGAGAAAGATAGAATATAAGAGAGAAAGAGAGAAAGAAACGTGCTTTATCTGGTATGCGTGGAAAACTTGGCTCGTTAATTAACCGCTCGAAAGAAGGAATTTCTAATGGGACAGGCAAGTACCTCTCTCGGTTCTTTTCTTTACCTCTTTTAGCCCTTTTTACCGATTCGTTTTTAATCGGTTTTTAGTGAACCAAAGCAATCTGGCACATTCTTTTTCTCTCTCTCTTTCTCTTTATTTTTTCTTTTTCTTTTTTTATAAATACAATACATCAATCACGTCGTCATTACACGATATGTAACACAGCTGGCACATCGAAAAGGGTAATGCTCTGCAATCGTTCCATCAAGCTTTACCTATTCGCTCATGTGTTTATTCGGTGATTCTGGAAATGCGTTGGTACGTGCTTTCAACGGTATACTCCGAACGTAGAAGAACGTGAGACCTGTAACGTACCAGCATCCACGTTTAATCCGGCCTAGCTAGAGAGACCTTCCGTAACTAGCAGTATTATATTCTCTTTTCTTTCCCCTTTCTCTCTCTCTCTCTCTCTCTCACTCTTACTCCCTTTTTTTATCTTTTCTATCTTTATATATTTTCCCTTTCTCTCTCTCTATTTAAATTTCTCTTTCTCTCTCTCTCTCTCTCTCTCTTTATCTATCTTTTTTTCTTTTTCTCTCGATTTTTCTTTTAATCTATCTTTTTTATCCAAATCTTTATCTTTTTATTCATCTTTTTTTTTTATCATTCTTTTTTTCTCACCTTATCTCTTAATCTCTCTCTCTTTATTTCGTTCTCTTTTTATTGCGCTCTATTTCTCTTTCTCTTTCTCTTTTTCGATGACTTTTTTTTTCACTTTATTCTTTTCACTCTTGTTAAAGTTTTGTTTGAATTATTAAAGATAATGTTCTTTACATTGCTTTTCTACATTATCTCATTATCATCTCTCCCTCTTTCTCTATCTGTCTTTTTCTTTGCCCTCTTTTATTTATGTAAATAACCATCCTAAGGGGATCATTTTAAACGATATTATAGATGAATTAAGTCGAAACAAAGAACAGATACAGAAATACCGTTTTCAAACGTTATGACGTTTATTTGACACGTGCTACGAACTTGCTGGACCAAATACCACGTTTCATTCTTGATCATTTGAAAGCCTTAAAATTGAAACGTGTTTCGATTAATTCTTGTTTATTCAATTCATTCGTCTTATATTCTTTTATTATTTGATTTATTTTTATTAGAAAATCTTCTTAATATAATTTTATTCTGTAATGTTTCTCGATTGTGCCGATCAGTTTGCAAAAAATATTTTTATTTTTTTTCAAACACAATTTATCTTTTTTAAAATTCATAAAAAGGTATCCAAGTGGTACATTTAAATATCTTATGAATATTCTCAGAAATTGAAAGAGTGATACAGAAAGATAGAATGAGATAGAAAGTGAGCCTGAGTGAACGAGAGAGAGAAAGAAAGAGAGAGGGAAGGGAAAATAGTGTGAGGAACTCTAAGGAATTAGAGTAGAAAGGAAAGAGGGTTGGTTGGTTCTTAGAATCTTCCGGATTTTCGCGAAAATGAAATCAGCCGTCTTGATATCGCCACGAATTAAAGTTTTGCGTCTCCGCTAACGGTTGTTTCACTTTGAAACGTGCGTATAATTTCTGTTATCTTTTCTACTCTTACCAACCGTACACTACCACCACCACCACCACCACCACCACCACTACCACCACCACAACCACCATCACACCTTTCCCACCCTTTCCTCCTTCCTTCCTTCCTTTTTACCGCGAAATATAAAATAATAAAGGCACCGACGAACGAGCCTCCTGGGAACTTTGGCTATTTTCTCGAAACGCTTCCAAACTAACGCGTCTCGAACTTTTAACGATTCGCCCTCTTTTCTCTTACTCTTAACGTTCTTCCCTTACCCTACTCCTTTTCTACCTCTCCCTTTTCCCTCCTTTTCTTTTGCTTTTTCTTTTTGAAGTGAAAACTTCTTTAGAATGGGTGTGATTTGAAAAAATGAAACGCGGTGATGTAGTGGGAAAACGAAACCGGGATGTAGTGGGGGAAAGAAACGGCCTAAATACTACGTAAGAAGAGAAAAAGAGACGAACATATCATTATTTATAAAAATATTTGATTTTAAAAATTTTTTTAAAGTGTTTTATTATTTACTTTCTTTGTAATTATTATAAAAATGTGCGCCTGTATGAATGCAACCCCCCAGACACACTATGAAAATGTTGCTTGCGAGCGCCATCTGTCGGGACGGGAATTTTTTTCTGCCCGAAAGATAGGCAAGCCGTCATATATATGTGTATAAACAGTTTTGACTTAAAAAAAATTCCGTCCTAGTAGATGGCGGTTGCAAGCAACATTTTCAAAGTGTGTCTGGAGGGTTGCATACGAACAGGCGCGCATTTTTATAATAAAAATAATTGAATAAATAATTACAAATCAAAAGTACAAATAATATTATAATAATATTATATAATAAATAATATATCCTGGAAACTCGTTTATTTGAAGGTTTCACTTCTAATTTGTGTGATATGCACACATGTTTTTTTTTTGTTCATTCGCAGACTTTTCTTCCAATTTTGATTATATTTTTTATCATATCGTTTATCGATATATTGTTTCTATTATTTTATCATATTTTTTTTTTTATTTCTTTCTTGTTGTTATGTTTTTTTTTCTTTTTATTTCGAAAGCAAGTACTTTTCAAATTTTTTCTACTATCCTCTATCGATATTGGTTTTTTTACCATTTTATCGTTTATTTCTTTTTTGTTTTTTTTTTTTTATTTTCCACCTTTTTCTTTTTATTTTATTTGCATTTTTATTTTCATTTTTTTTCTTCTTTTTCTTTTTCAAACGTTCTGTAAAAGCAGAAAATTTCAGTGGTCGTATACAAGAGAATTTTTTTCTCTTTCTCTTTTTTCTCTTTCTCTTCTCTCTTTCTCATTCTTTTTTCTTCTCTTTTTTTGTTTCTACACGGTAATTAGTACTTACTCGCATAATTACACGTTCGTTCTCGCGTATGCCGTATTTATTTTAGTTTAACAACGGTCTAACCATTAGAGTACTAATCCTCTTAATGTCTTCCCAGTCAGTGTGCCGTGTGCGTGCGTTTGTTATTTTTTCTCACACTCTTCTCAATTTGCACTGAGAATTTCATTTCCGTGATTAATTCGTTTGGCAAGAAAACTTCTATTACAATACTTGCATTCCCAGCTTGTTACTGAGAGCAAATATATATATATATATACAATATAACAAGAGAAAGAGAAAGAGAAAGAGAGAAACAGAATGAGATATTTCAAAATACACGTTTAATCTAATACACTTTTTTTTTCCTTATTTTTATATTTTGTTTTATTTTTTTAATTCCTAATACCATTGATATCGCGTATGATATCGAACGTGTTCACTTGAAACTTTATATTCGATAAAATTTTATTTGTTATTTTTTTTTTTAACAAATAAAATAATAATTTAATTCAAACGTTAAATACGAAAAAATGTATATTTTCCACTTACATTATTCGTATACAAAATTTTCTAATGGAAAATAAAATAATTTATTATACATTCCCCTTGCGAGATACAAGAGAAATAAATAGAGAGAGAGAGAGAGAGAGAGAGAGAGAGAGAGAGAGAGAGAGAGAGAGAGATAGATCGATAAATTAACATAAAGTTATCAAGCAATATCTTGAAAGGAATATTTTCTCGAAAATATTTTCTGGAATACTTAACGAATAGATAACACCTGCCGCTTCTTTTAACATTTGGCTCCAGTGCCAAAGTCATTTGAAAAAAAGAAAAAAAAGAAAAGGAAGGATTTCTCTTCTCTCTCTCTCTCTCTCTCTCTTATTCTCTCTCTCCTCTTGGAGAAAGAAGAAATCGATCGAAGAGGAAAAGAAAAGAAGAGTGGGAGAATAGAATGGAATGGAATGGAATAGAATGAAATAGAAAAGAAAAAAAAAAGAGACCGTATGCCTATTTTAATTCTTCTTCCCTCCTTTTTTTTTCTGTGCTTAAAGCTCGTATTCCATCTTACTTCTTCGTTCTTTCTTCTTCTTCGTCTCGGTTGGCCTCCTTTCCTTTTTCCTTTCCTTTTTTTTTTTATTTTCTATCCTTTTCTTCTTTGACTCGTTCGTGACAATGTCCCCTAGACCATCAGCAAGCCATCAGCATAAAACGTGCGGTTTTATGAGCCGTAGTTGGTAGACGGTTTCGCGTTACATCCTTCTTGAATGTTCTTTTTCTTCTTCTTCTTCTTCGGCTTCTTCTTCTTCTTCTCCTTCTGCTTCTTCTTCTTCTTCTTCTTCATCTTCTTTTTATTCCTACTTGTGAATTTTTCTTTCTTTCTTCGTTTTCCACTTCGATATTGTGTCGAGGAAGAATTCCACTAAAGAGATCCTCTTCGAGTCTCTTTTCGTTAAAATGACGTTAGTAGTACCACCACTGAAGAGATTGCTAACGTTGACCTTTCTTATGAAAACGCTACTACTTCTCTTTCTTCAACCAATCTCTCCGTCTTTTTATTCTTTTTCTTTTTTAAACGAGAGGTCTTAAGTAATAATACCGTTAAGTATGTTTATAAGATTAATTTATGTGATGCTTCTCTCTCTCTCTCTCTCTCTTTCTCTTTTTTCTTTTTTATATGAATATCTTTCTTAATTAGTCGAGTTAAATTTCTTTCATTTAAATGACGCACGTGTATAATCAACATTTCGAAATAATTATTTTATTTATTTTGCAGTATTACTTTGTGGAAATTATTTGGTAATGTCTTTTTTTTTTTATTAACACGTTCCATGCCACGTGCACCACCGGTGGTACACTTACCATTAGACATATTTATTTAATACTCTGAAAATATATGTTTATAACAAATTTTATTCTGTAAAAAAATATTCCTATTAAAATATTGATGCATTATACCAAATGCAGTAAAGAACAACGCACATAAGTTTGTTTATAATTGTGTTATATTTACAATAATTAATAATTACATGTAATGGTTGATTTTGTTAAAGCAAAATTAAATGACCTGAATGACAAGTTAGGTAAAAAAGGCTTGGTACTGAATGTGTTAATGATATACTTCAATAGTTTATGCGAATGATAGAGGGTAGTTTTATCCCTAGTGATAGGCAAAATTGTACGACCTTTTTAAAAATGTTCAAGTTAAAAAATTATTGAATTAAAATGGGGAAAAAAAGGGAAGAGAATAATGGCGTTGTTAATCGTCAAGAGAATAGAGAAATACTAAAAAGAAAGAGAGAGAGAGAGAGAAGAGGAAGAGGATGAGGGGTGGAAAACGTTGTCTCTTAAATACCTTTCGATCACCCGTCTAACGCAGGAGACCCATGGCAAATTGGAAAGAGCTTTTTCTGTATTCTTCGTCGTTTTCCTGCTCTCCATCGTGAGTTACAAGAGAGAGAGAGAGAGAGAGAGAGAGAGAGTTGGTTCAGGGTTTAGCACAATGCATGAGATTTCGTTCGGTCCATCGGGAGTCCCGACGCATCCCTATAGGCAGCTATTAGGGCGTGGGTCGCGAGTCCTTCGGGGAGAGATTCCCACTGGATGAATCAACTGGGATGGATGCTTCGACAGGATGGCCCTAAGGATTCTAGAGTCTCAAAGAAGGCGGATAATTTGTTCAACATCTCACAAAATATAATTTTAATTTACAAATTAAATTATTCATATAATTTAATTATTAAAATATACATTTTTAATTTAATGTATATATA